>MCJB01051167.1:78223-103562 GCA_002018475.1 Nicotiana obtusifolia | reverse complement strand
ATTCTATGGGGGGTTTCTACCCAATTTCTAGGTTTAATTACTTGTAAGGCTCAAAGAGATGAAGAGAAGGTTAAATCATACCTTAAATGCTGAATAATACTCTACAACTTGAGTTACTTCAAGACAAAACTTTCTTCCAAAAATCAAAACAACAAGAAGTCTATGATATTATGATTGTCTTGTGATTCCTTATGTTGTAATCACTTGATTTGCCTTTGAAATTGATTGTGATTGATGGAGAATAATTTGGGAGAGTATTAGGGCTGATCTAGGGTTTTGTCCTGATGAAAATGAGGGCCAAACACGTTGGAGGCTCAATTTATATCACTTAAGTGGGGCCCACGGTTCTGTGGCAGTTTGCACCCTTGTACGGAAATGCAAATTTCTCTCTACTCGGATGTCGTATCAACAAACGGTTAAATGCGCTGGAAACTAGACTCGTAGATCTTCGATTTGATAGTTGGATCACCCCATAACTCCAAGTATATTGAGAGAAAATCTCTTTCACATTTGACCCAAATTTCAGTGAAATTTACAAGCTTGTGACAAACCTATTTTTTTTTTTTTTTCAACTTCCGTGTCACAACTCATTTGACTTCAAAACTTAACGTATGACTATCATCCTATTAAATACCTCAAAAAAACAAATACCTTCTTACCATGTTAGCAACCTTACGGTACGACAACGCACGAACACACAAGGTGTAACAACTTTTACATAACAAAAAAAGTAAAAATAACTTTTGGTTAATGAACACAAAATTGAATGATCATCCATCAAATTTACTCGAAGTTTAGGTATATTTCTTGGCTTCTTTGGTCCCAAGGAAATGACCTACTGGCTACTGATTGAGTCATGAGGTTAACAATTTGAAGGTCTAACATTCAAATTCCAGCTACAATACTAAGTGTAGGTTCTTTGCTCCAACGTTTGTGAGCAGGATTACCTTTGATACTTACTAGTTGTCCGGCGAATTAGCAAGTTGACTCGAACATTACTTCTATAGGAAATGTATATTTTTGATTGACTTCTTCGTCTATATCCTGTTGCTATGTCAAGTTCATTATCGAAGATAAGTTAAATAAAATGAAGTTGCTTTAGCGTGTAGTTACCAATTGACTTTCTTTTTTCTTTTTAAATCCAGGTATATCCAGGCATGACTATTTCACATATCTATAATAGCTTCTGACTAGCAAATTAAAAAGAAGCTTCAAACAACTATATATATACCCTTCAAAAATGCCAAAAAACTTGCCAAAATCCAAACTCATTAGCACAAATAGTCTGCTTATTTCACTAGCACTGAAGTTGTCATGGCTCAATACAGGTCAACTCTCACTATAATTGGCATAACTTTTCTCTTCTCTTCCTTCACCACTAACGCAAATGAACGCCCTGTTGATGAAAAGCCTAAAGGAGAACAAAGCAATTCACAAGTCTATATAGTTCAGTGTGAGTTCCCTGATGGCGACAGGACTACCCGATATCAAGATTTAGACAGCTGGTATCTTTCTTTCTTACCTGCAACAACCTCAGATAGCTCTCCTGAGACGCCACGTTTGATCTATTCCTATCGAAACGTTCTAACAGGTTTTGCAGCTAAATTATCACCAGATGATCTCAAGGAAATGGAGAAAAAGGAAGGATTTATTTCTGCTCGCCCCGAAAGGCAACTTGATTTATACACCACACATAGTCTCAATTTCTTGGGGTTGCACCAGAACATGGGGTTCTGGAATGACTCAAATTATGGAAAAGGTGTGATCATTGGTGTCATTGACACAGGAATTTTCCCGGACCACCCTTCGTTTAGCGACGATGGGATGCCCCTACCCCCTGCTAAATGGAAGGGTAAGTGTGAATTTAATGTCCCAAAGTGTAACAACAAGCTCATTGGAGCGAGGTACTTCCAGTCCTCAGGGAACGGGTCACCTTGGGACGAAAATGGACATGGTACGCACACTGCTAGCACAGCTGCTGGAAATTTCGTGCCAGGTGCTAATATATTTGGGAATGCTAATGGCACTGCAGCGGGCGTTGCACCTCTAGCTCATGTTGCTATTTACAAAGTGTGCTCTGGTAACATTTGTCCTGAAAGTGACATTTTGGCTGCAATGGATATGGCTATTGAAGATGGTGTTGATGTGCTTTCACTTTCCCTTGGAATTGTTACTTATAATTTCTATGAAGACGTCATTGCAGTTGGTGCATTTAGTGCAATCGAAAGGGGAATCTTTGTTAGTTGTGCTGCTGGAAATTCAGGACCATACAGGTTTTCACTTTCTAATGAAGCGCCATGGATTTTAACAGTTGGTGCAAGTACGATAGACAGGAAAATTAAGGCTACTGCTGTGCTTGGAAACAATGAAGAATATGATGGAGAATCAGCTTTTCAACCTAGTGACTTTCCTCCAACACTGTTGCCTCTTGCCTATCCTGGAAACGATGCTAGTGACTCTTATGCAAAATTTTGTACCCCTGATTCGCTGAAAAACATGAACGTCATGGGAAAGATAGTGTTGTGTGAGGTTGGTAATACAACGCGAGTCAATAAAGGAAAAGCAGTGAAGGCCGCTGGTGGTGCTGCCATGATTCTTATGAATACAGAACTCCTAGCCAACACAACATCTGCGGAGGCACATGTCCTTCCAGTGACGCACGTTAGCTATGCAGATGGTCTAAAGATCAAAGAGTATATAAACTCAACATTCATACCTACTGCAACAATAGTATTCAAGGGAACTATAATCGGAGATGATCGTGCTCCAGTGGTTGCTGGATTTTCTTCCAGGGGTCCAAATTATGCAAGTCCTGGAATTCTAAAACCGGACATTATTGGTCCTGGTGTTAACATCCTAGCAGCTTGGCATATTTCCTTAGAGAATAACATAAACACGAACTCTTATTTCAACATGATTTCAGGTACCTCAATGTCGTGTCCTCATCTCAGTGGTGTTGCAGCACTGCTAAAAAGTGTTCACCCTGATTGGTCTCCAGCTGCAATTAAGTCAGCAATTATGACAACAGCTGATATCTTAAACCTCGGATTGGACTTCATCGAGGATCAAACGTACAATCCAGCTAGTGTCTTGGCTACGGGTTCAGGCCATGTTAATCCATCAAAAGCAAATGATCCTGGCCTGATATATGACATAGAACCAGCTGACTACGTACCTTATCTATGTGGTTTAAATTACACAGATGTACAAGTTGGGATCATTTTGAATCGCAAAGTTAGATGTTCAGAGATAACTAGCATCTTAGAAGGTGAACTAAATTATCCATCATTTTCGATCCAAGTCAGAGTCAGCTCAACTGCTCAGATATATTCTAGAACTGTGACGAACGTAGGACAAGCCAACTCAATATACAGTGTTGAAATTGATTCACCACCGGGCGTTGATGTGAAAGTTGAGCCAACAACACTTGTGTTTTCAGAGGTGAACCAAAAATTGAACTATCAAGTGACATTTACACCTTCGGGTACTATTCCAAGTACCAGCTATAATCAGGGATCTCTCAAATGGATTTCTGACAAACACATTGTTAGGAGTCCAATTGCTGTGAGATTCCGCTTTTTCTGAAAAAGGAAATGAAGGAGCTGATCTCAGTGACATGCTGATGCAGATTTTTCATTTGTAATAAAACATTTTCACATCATTTATACTTAGTCGTGTGATGTTAACTTTGGTTTAAGATTCCGTGTATTTAGTCATGTACCTTACAATGTAAATGTATCTTCTTCTCTTTCTTTTTCCTTTGGTCATCTCCTGGTTTATTTTTTTAACTAGACTGTGACACTATTATAACAAAAATGTATGTTTTTCTTTTTATCTTTTCTTTTAATGTCAAGTTGATTTATCAGAGTATGTAACTGACTTTTCTGGACAAATAATGACATTGGAAATGTGCAATGCGAAAAAAGAACCGTTTGGTTCTTTAATTGGCCATGATGAAAAAGCCAAGTTGACTCCTAGATTTGTGGTTGGCACTTTGGAACTCCTGTCGACATAATGAAAGGACAGCAATTCAGAATTAAAAGGTTGACTTTCGAGTATATTTGTGAGGTTATTCAGTAACTTGTTAACTCCAACATTATGTTGAGCCTAATTTATATAGCTAGTTCTTACAAGTTGCAAACGAAAAGGACTTTGAGATATGGAAGTTTCCATTTAAATTCAAATCTCAACAAAAAAACCTTTAGCCAACAAATTTTTTTCTAAATTAGAAGATGGAGCAACCGGACTTCCCCTCTTCCTCGGCCTAAACGTAGACTGAAGATTGAAGATTTCTCTTTTTTATAATGTCGTCAAAGTGAATGTAGTTTCATTAATTTCCAAATGGCCTCCCCTTAGGTTAGATCATGCAAGCAAAGCTAGTCTCTTTTGTATTGGAAAGTCTCTATATTCTATTTGTTAAGACATACTTGAATTGTAGCTATTTTTTAACACATAACAGCTGATTCAAATAAGAATTCTTGTGCTGTGACTACTCGAGGAAGGACTGGGGAGCTTCTTTACCCTGACATAGACACAACCTTTAGCCATTTAATTTGTTTTTAGGTTGTCAATTGCACTTCAACTCATTTAAAAGCTCACTTCTATCAAAGAGGATATGCTATCATTCAGTTGCGAACTTGGATGAAAATAAAGAGAGCATTAATATAAGCAGACGCGGATCCAGGATTAAAGCTCTATGAGTTCAACCTTAAGAGAGAAGGGAAAAAAAGAAAAGAAAAGAAAACTAGAATGCCAATCTTGTAGTTTCACTAGACCAGCACAGCAGCAATTGGACTTCTCACAGAATGCCTATTAGAAGTCCATTTCAAGAATCCCTGAACAACATCATCAGTGTTTGAATTATTGGTTGTCTTGGAAAAGGTCACTTGGCATGTTAACTTCTGGTTCAACTTGGAGAAACTTAGCTGGGAGGGATTAACATTCACGGCAATTCCTTTTGGAGAAACTATTTCCACGTTGTAAGTTGATGTAGCTTCACCAACGTTGGTCACAGTTCTGGTATATGTCTGAGGAGTTGATCCAAGTTTGATGGAAAATGAAGGATAATTTAGTTGTGCTTCAGGAATAATTTTCACCTTCGAGCAATCCACCTTGCGTTTTAACAAGTTACCTACCTCTCGATTTGTGTAGTTCAAACCACATAAATAAGGTACATAGTCCTCAAATGGTGTACCATAAATTAATCCTGGATCATTTGCTCTCGATGGATTAACATGTCCTGCACCAATGGCAAAGATATCGGCAGGAATCAGCCTTTCATCTAGTATTGGATTCTTGGCTAAGTTTAATGTATCAGCGGTTGTCATGATTGCGGACTTAATAGCAGCAGGAGACCAATTAGGATATGCACTCTTCAGCAAAGCTGCTACGCTGCTAAGGTGAGGGCAAGACATCGAGGTTCCAGATATCACATTGAATGTATATTTTGTGTTTTTGTTGTCATCCACGGAGGTAGGCCAAGCAGCAAGGATGTTAACACCAGGACCAATAATGTCAGGTTTCAAGATACCAGGACTAGTTACACTTCGACCGCGAGAAGAAAATGAAGCAACTATAGGAGCATTTTTTTCACCAATTATCGTCCCTTGGTACGTGATTGTAGCTGACAGGGTTTGATGTTGAGTTCATATAGGCCTGAATTTTCGTTCCATTTGTATCTGAAACGTCTAACGATGGAGCACAAGCCCATTAGCTGATTTAGTGACACCATCATCCGGTTCATTGATGATAATCATGCCAACACTTCCAGCATCTTTTACAGCTTGTCCTTTATCAACCCTGCGAACGCCACCACCAACCAGGCACAAGGCTATCTTTCCTCTTATAGCAGGGTCAGTAAGTGACCCTGGTTTGCAATAAAGGGCCTCAAATTCATCACTTGCATTCTTTCCAGCATCAAATAAAGTGAAGAATGTTGAGTTGGAAGTCTTTGGACGATAAGCAGATTCTCCTTCAAATTCCTCTTTATTTCCAAGCTTAACAGTGGCCTTTAGTTTCTATCATGAGTGCTGGCGCCTACTGTGAGAATCCATGGCGTGTCGTTTGCTACAGATCCACTGAATGGACCATTATTGCCTGCAGAACAACTAACAAGAATACCTCTTTCTGTTGCACTGTACGCCCCAGAGCAATGGGGTCATTATGGAAAGGACTCGAACGACTTCCACCAATGGATATTGGAAGGATATCTACACCATCATCTATAGCTGCATCCGTGGCAGCTAAAATATCAACATCAGCACAACCATCAGAAGTGCATACCTTATATATGGCTACGTGTGCAACAGGGGCAACACCAACTGCTGTGCCATTGGCATTCCCAAAGACATTGGCACCATTCACAAAGGCTCCTGCAGCTGTGCCTGCTGTGTGGGTACCATGTCCATCATCATCTATTGGGGAACCTTTAGCGAGTTGGTAAGACCTGAGTCCTATGAGCTTGTTGTTACACGTTGTCGTGAAATTGGACTCACAAACTCCCTTCCATTTAGCAGGCGGGGGAGGCATTCCAACGTTGCTAAATGAAGGATGGTCAGGGACAATTCCAGTGTCCAAAACTCCAATGATGACGCCTTTCCCATAGTTGGAATCCTTCCACAAACCCATATTATGTTGCAAACCAAGAAAGCTTGGGGTATGAGTAGTGTAAGGACAATATCCTCTGTGGCTGAGCAGAAACAAAGCCTTGTTTCTTTTCCATTTCCTTCACTTGTGCAGCAGTTAATCTTACTGCAAAGCCTTTCATCACATTGTGATAGGAATAGATCATTCTTGGCTCTTCATTTTCACTTGAGCTAGTTGTTGTAGTTTTAGGCAAAAAAGAATGATAATAGCTCGCTAAATCCATAGATGATGACTGAGTAGAAATTTGGCTTTCTGGCAGTTCAACTTGGACTATATAAGTCTCTAAATCACTCTGAATACTAGGCCATAGGAAAGTGCAAAAGATGCAGAATAGAAGGATTTTCAAGAATTCCATGGCTGCAAACTGATGATGTATTTGGAAAGTGAATTTGATGAGCTTTTGTGTTTTGGTGTTATTGTCTATATATTGTGCTTTGTCCTTGAGCTATTCACAATTTCACATTCATGACTTTATTTTCCTCCACTCAATCAAGAAATCTTGTGCATATGTTGGAAGGAGTCTTTTTTGGTCACACCGCTAAACTTAATTTTGCCCCTTGTTTTGGTTAGAACCATTATTGTGGAAAAAGGACTATGTGGGGAAGAAAATTAAATGTACTAAAGGATATAATGAAAAGAAAGGCCGCTAGTGTGAATGAAGACTAGCTAATAGAACTGTGTCCTACTATAAAGTGATTTTTTTTCCAGAAGACCACCACTGAAACCATTTCAAGATAGGAGTGCGTTCCCATTATTCTCCCTCAAAATCACTTGTGAAATTATACTGGACTTATTGTTGTTTTTATTATTTTTGTTGTTATACCATCCAGTGAAATTTTTTTCTCCAATACTTTATCTAATGATGTCTTAGGAAGACATTACTCCTCCCTGCAAGTTTACTTAGGATACAATGAAAATCTTTCTAAGTACAAATGTTTAACTACTAAATCACTTTGCTAACAAATGATCTCTTTATAAGACCACAACGACCCATACATACTTTATTTATAATAAAAAATTGCAAATATTCTTTCTAAATGGAATTAATGCTTTGTAAGGCAGACCAACTAACTAGATATTGAAGCGTATGTGAAACTTGCAGATATTTACGATTTTTTCTTCTTTCTCCTTTTAGATCATGATATATAAAGCTATTCACTAGAGTAAAGGTAGTAATGGCACCAATAGATAATTGGTGGAGCCACATGCACTCAAGGATGAAAGGGTGTCAGCCGACACTTCTTCTTTGAAAAATTATACTATACAGCTAGGTAATTTTTTTAGGTTTAAATACTACATATTGACACTTATTGACTTTTTCAAAGGTTTATTATTTATATTTTAAGACACCTTAATGAAAATTCTAATTCTTGTTCATGTGAAAAACTTATCGAAAAGCTGAAGTTGGTTAATTTAATTTCTTTGCAAGACAAACTTGCACCACAGATCATGATGTTACATTGGTCCCCTTTAATTATGGAAGTTGGATTTGGTCTTTGACATGCATCGTTGGCTATAATACAATACTTGGCTATAGATTTCTCAATTGGGCAACTCATAGGGTAATCTCTATTAATTTCCTTGACCTATTAATACGTCGAGTGTCTAGGTCAACTAAAGACTTCAGTGTATGGAGGTACTGCAGTCCACATATACTGCTTTGTGCTTGAGCTATTTACGGCAACTTACTTTTCTTTTTCTTCCACATGCAAATTTAAATCAAAATACTCTTTCTATTCACTTTTATTTGTTCATTTTGGATTTTTCACTCTCTTAAAAAATAATAAATAAAATGTATAATTTATCATGATATATATCCACATTAATTGATATATAGTCTTAAGTGAAAAGTAAAAATGAAAATTTATTTCTAGAATACTGATAACAAAAAGTGAACGGAAGGAGTAGTTAAAAAAATCTTTAAAAAAGAGTTGTTATCAGTTTTGGTTAAATACTTACACGCACGAGTATTTACACCAAATATTCGTACGGATATTTGCACTAAACCATGTTAATTCATCACGGTTAAGTGATTGAATGAGGTGAGAATGCATATAATTTACCATGGTCAAGTGCTTGAAGCTATGTGCTAAACACATGTCATGCATCTATTGGAATGGTTTAACTACCCGATTTTTACCCTAATTCTGCTCATTACACGTTCAACTCACCATGAGACTTACGCAAGTACGACTATGAATGATTACGCAGGTTAGGCGTCTTTTTTGGTTTGGCACGACAAAAATGGGTCTAGAATGGGATATTTTTAAAGTAAATTATTTTGGCGAATTTGAATTTGTTTAGTATAAAGTAGAAATGATTCCAATTTTATCATTCAAGCATGACAAAGATTAGTTTTACAGTCCATCTAGTTATATTATTTTACTTACGCGAAATTAATAAACATAATAGAGGAGATGTTTAAATAAAACCATAGAGATCTTTGCAAAGTCATTTTCTTCCATTCAAATTCTAACTGAATAGTTCTCAAGGTACGTTGGTGTGACAAAAGGAAAGAATAAAAAAAGCAATTTTAAAATCTATGATGCGTCACAGAAATTATACCAACTTAAGCTTTTCCATTATATCAAATACATTCCCAAGTATGACGATAAAAATGAATTTATAGAATATAATAGTTCAACTAGAGTTGTAGTCTAGTCTCTTTCACAATAGAGGCCTTTCTTTTCGTTGTCTTTTTCTTCCCCACATAATTCGTATTCCGCAATAATGGTACTAACCAAAATAAGGGCCAGCAAGTGGACTAAAACAGTTCAACTAAGTTAATAAGCTTCACAATGTTACTTCATCAAATTAATTTTATTGCATGTGGAGCAAAATAAAAATGAAAGTGAATAGCTCAAAGACAAAGTACTATATATAGTAGCAGAAAAACTCAAAAGTTCATCAAATTCATTATCCAAGTAACACATCAGTTCTTGTGTTAATTTGCAGCCATGGGATTCTTGAAAATCCTTCTATTTTGCACTGTTTGCTCTTTCCAATGGCCTAGTATTCAGAGTGATTTAGAGACTTATATAGTCCAAGTTGAACCCCCAGAAAGCCAAATTTCTGCTCAATCATCATCATTGGATTTAGAGAGCTATTACCATTCTTTTTTGCCTAAAACTACAGCAATTAACTCAAGGGAAAATGAAGAGCCAAGAATGATCTATTCCTATCACAATGTGATGAAAGGCTTTGCAGCAAGATTAACTGCTGCACAAGTGAAGGAAATAGAGAAGAAACAAGGCTTTGTTTCTGCAGAGCCACAGAGGATATTGTCCTTGCACACTACTCATACTCCAAGTTTTCTTGGTTTGCAACAGAACATGGGCTTGTGGAAGGATTCCAACTATGGGAAAGGCGTGATCATCGGAGTTTTGGACACTGGAATTATTCCTGACCATCCTTCATTTAGCGACGTTGGGATACCTCCTCCGCCTGCTAAATGGAAAGGATTTTGTGAGTCTAATTTCACGACCAAGTGTAACAACAAACTCATAGGAGCCAGGTCTTTCCCACTTACCAATGGTTCTCCCATAGATGAAAATGGACATGGTACGCATACAGCGGGCACAGCTGCAGGAGCCTTCGTGAAAGGTGCTAATGTCTTTGGGAATGCCAATGGAACTGCAGTTGGTGTTGCCCCTCTTGCCCACATAGCCATATATAAGGTATGCAATTCTGATGGCAGTTGTTCTGATGTTGAAATTTTAGCTGCGATGGATGCAGCTATTGATGATGGGGTAGATATTCTATCAATATCCCTTGGTGGAACTAGTAATCCGTTCCATAGTGACAAGATTGCTCTTGGGGCGTATAGTGCAACAGAAAGAGGTATTCTTGTTAGTTGTTCTGCAGGCAATAGTGGTCCATCCCAACGCACTGTAGCAAATGACGCCCCTTGGATTCTCACAGTTGGCGCTAGCACTCATGATAGAAAACTAAAGGCCACTGTTAAGCTTGGAAATAAAGAAGAATTTGAAGGAGAATCCGCTTATCATCCAAAGACCTCAAACTCAACATTCTTCACTCTATATGATGTTGAAAAGATAGTACATGAGCAATTCCAAGCCCCTTTCTGCGTACCAGGCTCACTCACTGACCCTGCTATAAGAGGAAAGATAGTCGTGTGCCTGGTTGGTGGTGGCGTTCGCAGGGTTGATAAAGGACAAGTTGTAAAGGATGCTGGAGGTGTTGGCATGATTCTCATCAACAATCCGGACGATGGTGTTACTAAGTCAGCTGAAGCTCATGTTCTTCCAGCATTGGATATTTCAGATGCAGATGGAAAGAAAATTCTTGCCTACATAAACTCAACGTCGAATCCTGTTGCTGCAATCACCTTCCATGGAACCGTAACTGGAGATAAAAATGCTCCTATAGTTGCTTCATTTTCTTCTCGAGGACCAAGCGAAGCAAGTCGTGGCATCTTGAAACCTGATATTATTGGTCCTGGTGTTAATGTCCTTGCTGCTTGGCCTACCTCAGTAGATAACAACAAGAACACAAAATCAACATTCAATATTATATCTGGAACCTCAATGTCTTGCCCTCACCTTAGTGGCATAGCAGCTTTGCTGAAGAGTGCACATCCTAATTGGTCTCCTGCTGCTATTAAGTCCGCAATCATGACAACCGCTGACGCGTTAAACCTTGCCAAGAATCCAATATTAGATGAAAGGCTGATTCCTGCTGATATCTTCGCCATTGGTGCAGGACATGTTAATCCATCGAGAGCAAATGATCCTGGACTAATTTATGATACACCATTTGAGGACTATGTTCCTTATTTATGTGGTTTGAACTACACAAATCGAGAGGTAGGTAAATTGTTACAAGGCAAGGTGAATTGCTCGGAGGTGAAAAGTATCCCTGAAGCGCAACTAAATTATCCTTCATTTTCCATCAGACTTAGATCAACTCCTCAGACATATACCAGAGTTGTGACCAATGTTGGTAACACGACATCAATTTACAAAGTGGAAATAGTTTCACCAAAAGGAGTTGCCGTGAAAGTTAAACCCTCCAAGCTAAACTTCTCTATATTGAACCAGAAGTTGACATACCAAGTGACATTTTCCAAGACAACCAATAATTCAAACAGAGAAGTTGGTCAGGGATTCTTGAAATGGAATTCTGATAGGCACTCTGTAAGCAGTCCAATTGCAGTTGTATTGTTAGCGGAATGAAATTGCAAGATTGGCAATCTTTTTTAGTTGTCTTTTTTTTGGTTTGTGATTCCATGAAGAACGTACTTGTAGTAATGCTTTCAATCTAAAACGCAGAATAAGGGCCGAAGGTACTCACATTTGATTATAGTGGGAATGCTTTTCTTTTCAGTACAGGTTTTATGTTATTTTTTTTAGTAATATTGCATTACTACAATATTTAGTAGCAATCTTCCCCTAATTCTCGTTCTTGTGGATAGTATTTCTTTCACGAATTTTCGTCACGTGTCCTCCTTAAGAATTGATGTTTAATTTTGGCCCTCTTAAAAAAATAGCGCAATGTACTTCTCTTCTCCTTCTCCTCTTCTCCATCGTCTTCATTTGTGTTGTAAAAAATTGAAAACTCATTGCTTATTTGTGATTGATTTGGTTGAATAAACTTGAAAAACATGATTGTTGAATTTTATTGACTTTGATTATTGAAAAAGACAAAGTGACCGGGTCAATTAATTTTTAATGGTCTAGATTGAATGTTACTATTAACTTTGATTTTCTTTCCATAATAATACTAAACAAAAAGAGTGCAAGTGACGTCTTAGCTTGATTACCAGGTAATAAGTTATTTTCTTAGTCGAAGCATTTTCTCCCATTACCATTCCCAGTAATGAAGTGGTGATTACGTAGGATACGACATTGCTCCAGTTTACTGAAGGCGCGAACATTGATAGAAAGGTATGGAAGTTGAGAATAAAGATAAAGGATTATGATAGGTAGCCGAGCGTTGTCGTGCCTGTCAGCTTTAGTACATGACTTAGTGTCCTTTGTGTATTGTCGTATCCCTTGACTTCTTTTATTACTTGTTGTTGCTTTCGTTTCGACTTTCTAATTACATTATTACGTACTGTTAGTTTTGTATTATTGCTTCGGTTTCCTGATTGGTGTGCTTATTGTTGCCTTTCCTTTTACCTTTCATGAGTCGAGGGTCTACCGAAAATAGCCTCTTTGCCTTCTTCAAGGTAGAGGTAAGATCTGCATATATTCTACCATTCTCAAATCCTACTTGTAAAATTATACTGTATTTGTTGTTGTTGTAACATTCCCTATTCTTGTTCTTGTCATTTTGTAAATATATCTTTTATAGACAAAGCTAAAATTGGTTTAATTACTTTGTAACATTTATATCACATCAAATGATGTTACACTCTGTTTCACTTTACTTGATATGTCTATTTGAAGAGTCGGCAAAAAAAATTTCTTTGACCAAGTATTTGCAAATATCTTTTAAATATATAGAATTATTAATTATATAGTTTATAGTATCTTTTACATAATTTTAAACGTGTAAATTTTATTTTGAAAATACTGAAATTTATATGTTCGAATTCACACAAAAAATTAATTAATTTAATCCTCGTCCTCTGAATTGTATTACAGAAAATGGAATTGATAGGGAATAATTAATTTCTTGACCTATTAATACGTCAAGTGTCAACCTCCGAATACCTTTTCAGGTTAGTAAACAAGAAGACTGATTTTCTTCTCGTATTTTGCTTTTGCGTAACAACTTCTTCTAAATCAAGTTGTACATGTAATATTTTTAATTTTTATTTAACAGTACTAATATGATCTGACATCACGTAGAGACTATTAAAAGATAAAGCGCTTCTATTATGAGCTTTTTAATTCTCGAAAATCAAACGCAAGGTCCCTAGTTAAAAGAAAAAATTCATCTATCCTACTAGATATATTCTTAGTACGTTGTATGTTATCAACAAACTTTTGATGAGCTTAATTTTATGTCAAAATCCAGATTATTAATCATTAAAGTAGTATTCTGTGGGGGAAAAAAAACCACGATTAGAAGAAAAAGTACTACTTAAAAGATAAGGAAAAGAAAGCGACACAACCCCAAGTGTGAATGAGCGACTTGAACTATAAGCATATCCAAAAACTTTAAACCATGAGTGCAAATTGTTGGACTTGGTCTTTACTCTTTAGCCTGATTGGCATGCCCAACTACCTATTAAATACTTTGGCTATGTAGAATTCAAGTGTAAAACATATGTGTATATATATATGCTAATACAATATTATATTTAAACAAAAATAATTGGATTCGAACGAATCCGCACCTAATAAGCTAGATTTGCCTCTCAATATATACATACATACATACATATATATATATATATATATATGTATGTATATATATATATATATATATATAAGAGGAATTTTTAGAAACCACTATTGTTTTGTGGTTATTAACTTCCTATAGCTATCATATACATAATTATTTCCTATAGTTATTATTCAGTTGTTACGGTAGTGTATTCGATGTATTCCCGCGGCTGTATTCATGAATACAGCAGCAAAAAGCGCCTAAAATTAGGGCAGTCCAGCTGTACGCGCACGTATTCACATGTATTCGCGCTACTGTGTAAAAGCGCCTAAAATCAGAGCACTCCAGTTGTACGCACATGTATTCACATGTATTCCCGCTGCTGTATTCATGTACAGCAGCAAAAAGCGCATAAAATCAAGACAGTCCAATTGTACGCGCATGTATTCACATGTATTCGCGCTACTGTATCCATGAATACAGCAGTAAAAAGCGCCTAAAATCAGGGCAATCCAGCTGTACGCGCATGTATTCAAATGTATTCGCACCATGTATTCATGAATACAGTAATGACAATCACCTTAAAAATAGGTATGTCCAGCTGTCTAATAACGAAATTAATATCAATTGGCGTGATACACTCCTAATATAACTCAACAAAATCAATTCTTACATGCCTCGTTATCAACCCAATTAACTAGAATAATTTTTCAGTTGTATAAGACTGTTGTATTTAACTTTAGTATTTAATGTGTTTCAATATTTTTTTTTACTGTTGCATTGATTAGATTCAATATTTGTATTTACTGTATTTGCTATTTTATATTCTGTGTATTCAAATGAATTTGTATTAGTAGAATTTTAGTTATTCCTAATACATGTTATTACTGTTATATTCAGTATATTTCATTGATTGTATTCACTGTATTTTTTTTTTGTATTTAGTATATACTGTATTTCACTGTATTTTAAAATTAAATATATTCACTGTTTATATTTTATTCTATTTTAATGTTTGTATTCAGTGTATTTCAATGTTTATATCATGTATTCATGCATGAATACATGCGTATTCAGTTGTATTTAAAAAATACAAACCTTTGAAATACATAAATACAAGCAAAAAATAATGTATTTATACAAAAGTACAATGTATTTGAGTGAATTTGTGCAGAGTACAATGTGTTTGTATCATTGTATGTGATTAAATAGCAAAGAAGGAAAAAAAGTTCGTCGGATATGGCATTTTTCGGTCAAGTAAAATATTGTATACATCGTATTAAAACTAAAAATGGAGACGATCAAAAACTCCGTCCCTCAAATCTTCTTCGGCATAAAAAATATTACAATATTCGTATAGAGGAATCCATTGCAATATCCGGCGTAGAGAAAGCCATAATCTTTTTCTTTCTAATATTGCAGTACAAATCTATTCAAATATCCGACGTAGAAACTAAGCAGTACAAATCAATTGTAATATCCGGCGTATAAACTAAGCAGGTATTCTGCTCGAACAGAGAGAGAAAGAAGAAAATTTCGATTGGGATTTTGAGAGAGAATCGTGTGTTAACTGAAAGAAAGAGAGAGAAGGAAGAGAGAAAGAAAGAAGAAAAAACCTAAAGAGAATCTTGTGTTAATTGAAAGAAAGAGAGAGGAAAAACATAAATAGCATATTTCATGCCTCAATGGTAGTATATATCATAAATATCTATTTTACTATAAAATATAAAAAGTAGCTATAGAAAATAATATTTTAGATTGATTTTTATTTATAATAAATAGGGTGATACCTTTGCTATAGAAGGTAAAATTTCTTATATTTAATTATTAACCCAATAATTAAAACGAGCTATAAATTATGTGACAAATTCAAAACCCGACTCTTCTTCTGTATACCATTATGTATCCATCAAAATTAAATACATACAACTTCCCAGCACCTCAGTAGGGTTTTCCCTATTTATTCCATTGACCTGTTACGTCAAGCGTCAACGTCCAACTAGATCCAAAAACGAAAAAATTAACTAACAATAGACCGAACATTATGAACAAAAATAGTAATTCTTTTCAGAAGGAAACTATATTATTATTAGTATAGTTTTGTACGGTTGCCTAACTAGGATATATGGTACCTAGACAACTACTATATTTTAGAAAGAAGATTAATGAAAAGAATACTCCTTCCGTCCCAAATTAATTGTCATAACTGAAAATTAATTTGACTAATCATCTAAAATATATTGGATTAGATTAATCTAATATTTTGAAATTAAAATTTTATATCTAAAAACTATGCAAAAATACTACAAGTTGTAATTCTTCATAAATCACAGTGGAGTCTCTACTACTAGTTCCCCTTGACAAAAATGGGAACTTAAAATCTACATCAAAGGTAAAATATACTTCCTTCTTTCACTTTTACTCGTCGAGATTCTAAAAATAAATTTTCACTATCATTTTTAGCATATTAAGAGAAGACAATTTTTTTTTTCTAATATACCCTCAATATTAATTACCCATTTCAACTCATTTTCTCAGCATCAATTAATATGAATATCATGATAAATTATGTACTTCATTTATTATTTCTTAAAAGGTGTGTAAAGTCGATAATGAACAATTAAAAACAAACGGAGAGAGTAATAGCTTCTATCAAATCTTACTAATGATGGTAGATCAACATTTATTAAACAGCTTCGTTAGCTAAGTTGAAAACTGAGAGCAAATGTGTGCCAGCAAAAGCATGATTGACCCCAACTTGAAAACTAAGGAAAATTTTGGATATTTCCCCGTTAGGATAAGCTTCGATAATATTTCAATGTGGGCCTTTATTGGTCGAGCCATTACTACCATTACGCCAGCGGACAACTTTATATCAATCATTCCTCCAAAAAGAGAAGTCAATTATGTACAAATTTACAACGTACAATTTTACTTCAATATCGGACGAGTAAGTTGGTTTGCTAATTAATTGGTTATACCATATATTTCTATCCTAGTCTCATGCACAATAATAGATACAATAAGTTTCACGGAGGAGGTACTATAAGTAGTTGCTCCAAATCAAACTGAAAAATATATCAACTTCACTTTTCAAGTGCATTGTAAAAAGTTAGCATCCCATTTGCAGCCATGGGATTCTTAAAAATCCTTCTATTTTGCACTGTTTGCTCTTTCCCATGGCCTAGTATTCAGAGTGATTTAGAGACTTATATAGTCCAAGTTGAACCCCCAGAAAGCCAAATTTCTACTCAATCATCATCATTGGATTTAGAGAGCTATTACCATTCTTTTTTGCCTAAAACTACAGCAATTAACTCAAGGGAAAATGAAGAGCCAAGAATGATCTATTCCTATCACAATGTGATGAAAGGCTTTGCAGCAAGATTAACTGCTGCACAAGTGAAGGAAATGGAAAAGAAACAAGGCTTTTTTTCTGCACGGCCACATAAGATATTGTCCTTGCAAACTACTCATACTCCAAGTTTTCTTGGTTTGCAACAGAACATGGGTTTGTGGAAGGATTCCAACTATGGGAAAGGCGTCATCATTGGAGTTTTGGACACTGGAATTTTCCCTGACCATCCTTCGTTTAGCGACGTTGGGATGCCTCCCCCGCCTGCTAAGTGGAAAGGGTTTTGTGAGTCCAATTTCACGACAAAGTGTAATAACAAGATCATAGGACTCAGGTCTTTTCGATTTGCTGAAGGTTCCCCGATAGATGATGATGGACATGGTACACACACAGCTAGCACCGCTGCAGGAGCTTTTGTGAAAGGTGCCAATTTCTTTGGGAATGCAAATGGCACAGCAGTTGGTGTTGCCCCTCTTGCCCACATAGCCATATATAAAGTATGCAATTTTGCTACTTGTAGTGATACTGATTTTTTAGCTGCCATGGATGCAGCTATAGATGATGGTGTAGATATCATTTCCGCATCTCTTAATGGATTTTCTAATGCTCCATTTCATGATGACCCTATTGCTCTTGGGGCGTACAGTGCAACAGAAAGAGGTATTCTTGTTAGTTGCTCTGCAGGCAATCGCCAATTTGATAGCTCAGTAGGAAATAGTGCCCCTTGGATTCTCACAGTTGGCGCCAGTACTCATGATAGAAAACTAAAGGCCACTGTTAAGCTTGGAAATAAAGAGGAATTTGAAGGAGAATCTGCTGATCAGCAAAAGACCTCCAACTCAACATTCATCGCTCTATATGATGCTGGAAAGAATGCAAGTGATCAAGATGCCCCTTTCTGTAGATCGTGGGCGTTGACTGATCCTGCTATCAAAGGTAAGATAGTCTTGTGTCGAAAAGATTGTTGTAGTCTCACCAGTAGTCAAGGAGAACATGTAAAGGACGCTGGAGGCGTTGGCATGATTCTCATCAATAATCCGGAAGATGGTGTCACTAAATCAGCTACTGCTCATGTCCTTCCAGCATTGGATGTTTCATATGAAGAAGGAGAGAAAATTAAAGCCTATGTAAATTCAACTTCAAATCCTATTGCTGCAATTACATTCCAAGGAACAATATTTGGAGATAAAAATGCTCCTATTGTTGCTTCTTTTTCTACTCGAGGACCAAGCAGAGCAAATCCTGGCATCTTAAAACCTGATATTATTGGTCCTGGTGTTAATGTCCTTGCTGCTTGGCCTACCACCGTGAATATCCCCAACAAAAACACAAAATCTGCATTCAATATTCTATCTGGTACCTCAATGTCTTGCGCTCACCTTAGTGGCATAGCAGCTCTGCTGAAGAGCGCTCATCCTAATTGGTCTTCTTCTGCTATTAAATCCGCAATCATGACAACCGCTGACACATTAAACCTTGCCAAAAATCCAATATTAGATGAAACGCTCAATCCTGCAGATATCTTTGCAACTGGTGCAGGGCATGTTAATCCGTCGAGAGCAACTGATCCTGGACTAGTTTATGATACACCATTTGAGGACTATTTACCTTATTTATGTGGTTTGAACTACTCAAATCGAGAGGTAGGTAACTTGTTGCAACGCAAGGTAAATTGCTTGGAGGTGAAAAGTATCCCTGAAGCGCAATTAAATTATCCTTCATTTTCCATCAGACTTAGATCAACTCCTCAGACATATACTAGAACTGTGACCAACGTAGGAGACGCCAAATCATCTTACAAGGTGGAGATAGTTCGACCAAAAGGAGTTGCTGTGAAAGTTAAACCCTCCAAGCTAAACTTCTCTATGTTGAACCAGAGATTAACATACCAAGTGACTTTTTCCAAGACAACCAATAGCTCAGGCAATGAAGTTGTTCAGGGATTCTTGAAATGGACTTCTAATAGGCACTCTGTGAGAAGTCCAATTGCAGTTGTGTTGGTCTAGTGAAACGTGCAAGATTGGCAGTTCCAGTTTTCTATTTTCTCTTTCTTTATTTTTCTCCTTTTTCTGGTGCCATGAACAATGGACTTGTATTAATGCTTTCAATCTCAAATGCAGAATAAGTGCATAAAGTACTCATTTTGATTTTAGTCAAATGCTGTTAATATCTTTTCTATATATGTTATTATGTTACTTTTCATTCTTTCACTTTTCTTGATGTGTTTGATTAATTATATCAGTCTTAAATGCTTTCATCATGTCTTGTACAGGTAGTAGGTAGAAGAATTAACCCAAATACTACCCACCTAATTTTTTAAACTAAAAATAGCCGGCACATGTATAATGTATGTAAAATTTATGTATAATATGTGTAAAACTGTGTATAATCTATCTATAACGGCTAGAAAAAGTAAATCGTGAATCTGACCAGCTATTTGTGTAACAAAACTATATTTCCACGGAAGTATGATTGGGTTAATATGTATCTTTAATTCAAAATAGCAATCTTTAATTACTAGATCACTTTGTTCAAATGACCTTTTCATTGAAATATGGCCACATTTTCTGGAAACTGGACTTTAGTATTGTACGGCATTAGCTAGTTGCCCTTAAATACTTCCACTCCAAGTGGGCAAAATGTTAGAGACTATATATATTCATCTAAATAAAATACAAACATCTTCCAATAACCTTCGTTGGGTTCCACCTATTTTCGTTATTGACCCGTTATATCAGGGGTTGATGCGCTTACTACTAAAGTATTTAAATTATATACATTGATAGCATAAGAATTTTCTAACTTCTCATGTCCCTCGCAACAGTCTCCTGGGTGTGAAGGAAACAAGCCAGTCCTCTACTAAACCCTAGCCCGTGATTGAAAAACTCATCCCGGAAAAAAAATAGCTCGCTTTCTAGTCGATTGATCCTGTTGATCTATAATCGGGAGGGAACATATCACATTAGAGATGAGCGATTGGATGTGTCCTCTAATCACTACGACGAGACTGGTCCTTCTTTTAGTAGGCATGGACCAAGCGTACTTAATATAATTTTTTACTTTAATGTGACACTCTTTTCATTATTAATATAAATATGAATATATAAAATAAAACTTATTTCAAGTACTTTCTCAAATAAAACAAACTTTTTATGTTTTGCGCATTAATAATGTCAAAAGTTATTATGTTATCAAGCTAATTTGACCTGCAACGACAAGTAATATAAAAGAAAATTTGGCACTCTACGGCCAGCCGGCCAAACATATGGCAAGAAATGTCCCGCTTTATTATTATTGGCATGTTTTAGCCAAGTTTGGTAATTTTAATAAAAATAATTAACAAAGTTCAAAATAATTTACCTTAATTCTTCTACCATTACCATTCCTTCAACGTGTAGTATTATATCACCGCATCAATGCCACCATTAACACTACCGATGCCTTCAATATATCACTATAACTCTATCATAAGCCCATTGAAATCACCGAATTATGAAGAAGATCTTGACTGTTGATCGAGCTTTAAGCTCTCAAATCTGAAAATTGAAATTTAAAAAGTGTTATAAGCCTGAGTGGCTGTTAAAAGATCTTGTAAATAACAATTGTGTGAAGCTTGTACTAAACTTTGAGCTCATTTTGGGTTGGGTTGAAGAGTTACTAGACAAAATTTTGAGCTGGACTGTTGAAGAAAAACGAGCTGAACGCGGTAATATCTATGTATATTTCGCTACGTCTTTGTATATCTTTCAGGTACATCCATATATCTCCAATATTCATGTATGTTTTTTATATCCATGAAAATCCGTGTGGATATACATGATATATACACGTGATATATATTATCGTACTGATGTTATTAACGATTTTAGCTCCAAATTTTAACTTCAAAGCAGTACAAATCACCTCCAATCTTCCTCAAATTTTGTATAACTTCGTATAGGCTTTCCCAAGAATTTCAACCACACCCATTCAAAACAACTAAAAAGTTACAGGTGGTGAGATTACAATTTATTACGATGATGTAAATCGTCATCGACAGTTTCAGATGCTTTGTCTATTAAAATTGAATGAAATAGAAACATATCCAAGATCTCTTGAAAAGTCTATAAAAACCTCAAGATCTCTTGTATCTCCGTCCATTTGGGAGAATTTGGCTATTATTGTCAATTTTTTGGGGCTACAGTTGGTAAACCTAATATATGACCAAAAGATTGGGGAAGTGCACAGTTAACCACTAATTAGAGATGTCCTTACTCTTAAGTCACTATTTAAAATGTATTTACTTTTTAGTCAGTACTTAATAATTTTTTATTCGTCCGGACGAAAATACCCCTGTGCTAGACATGGTGCAGTGTAAATATTCATGGTGTTCTTAACTTCATGAATGTAGGCGTAATTATTAAGGACTAAGTGTCCTGTATTTGCACTTTTCGTTATTAAACTTTAGGACAGCATATCCTTATCTTCATATGTGCAGTAAAGCTGGCGAATAGTCCGGTTTCCACCGGACCGAATTCGGGCCGGAGATTGGCCCGAACCGGCCCGACCGGTGGAAACCGGACCATTAGCGATTGCGCGAATCCTGCTCTAGTAGCTGGACGGTTCGTCCGTTAAAAATCGGACGGACCGGTACAAAAATGAACCGGAACCGGCCGGACCGAGCTGCACCGGTGCACCGGACCGGTCCATTAAAAAAATCTGCCCGTTAACTATCCATTGGCAACAGCGTTTTGACCTCCTAGCCGTTGCCTAACGGCTAAAAACGGTCACTTTCATCCCATAACCGCCCCTAACAATTTTTTTCCTATAAATACCCTATTATTTCATCATTTTTTTCCACACAAATCATCCAATTCTCTCAAATTCTCTACAATATTGCTATTTTGCTACTTTGGTTATTTATTAAAATTATATAATTTGACTACTTTATTAAGTTTTAATTGGAGTTGCTATCAAAGTTATATTTGGCTATTTGGTGAAGTTTTTCAATTATCAAGTATTGGGTATATTGGAGGCACTACTTGGTTGAAATATCAATTTGGCTATTTGCTTAAGTGAAGGTTCAAGTTTTAACTTCACCTCAATTATAGGGTTATATTTGGTTGGTCGTTCCTACTTCTTACTCTTTTATAATTTTTTTTGTTATATATTTATTTTATTTTCTATAGTTATGTCTCAAAGAGGTTCAATTGGAACTAGTAGTAGGGGGCGGACACGTGGTCATGAGGGAAATAGGGATAAAAGAATTGCTGGTATTTCTAGTCAGCATATAGATAATTCTCAATATCATCACGATCTTAGCGGCTAATAATCCACTTAATAATGATATGTTAGAAGCACAATATGACTATCAAACTGGGGTTAATTTAGAAGAACCACATGAATTTCAAGCTAGTCCACCTGAAATTCAATCTGACTTGCCTCCTATACCTCCTATCAGAGTCCCGGTTAAACGTAAGGACAGATCTGAGGTGTGAGAATTTGTGAAAAAGAAAGTTGAAAGTCAGACGGTCGAATATGGGCTTTGTGGAATGGAGTGAGTTTTTAAAACTGGGGTAATAACGGTGGGACGGGTAAAATTAGGACCCACTTAAGAAATAAACATCCTAAAGAATGGTCAATGCGGGCGGGAGGTATTTATTTAGGAACCGAACATGGGGGAGTAGCGCATGATGAATCTTCGGGTACCCAAACAAAAATTAACCAAACAACAGAGGGCTTCTTACTTATGATAAACAAAGGAATCGAGAAAATATTGCCAAACTAGTTGTAGTAGAGGGTTTACCTTATAGTTTTCCTTCTTCTACTAGCTTTGTTTGTTGTATTCAGGCTACATATAATTCCTCTTTTAAAGGTTTTCCAAGAACTACTGTTAAAAATGATATTTTTTAAATTTAAGAACGAATATAGAGATTATTTTCGATATTTATTTGATAACTTTGACACTAGAGTATGCCTTACTACGGATATGGGTCGTTCTACTAATAATTGTGATTATATTACAGTTACTGTTCATTGGATGGATCCTGATTGAGTATTTCAAAAACGTATTATTACTTATAAAGTTGTTGATGAACCACACACGGGTAATTATATTTCTAAAAAAGTTTCATCAATTTGTCGTACGTATTGTTTAACTAACATAGTTTTTAGTATTACGGTAGATAATGCTACAAACAACAAAAGTATTTAGGAACTTGAGACCTATTTTGAACTCCCCTTTTGAGAAATTTTTTCATGTTAGATGTGCATGTCATATTTACAACTTAGTAATAAAAGATGGTTTTGACTTGTTTAACCACATTATTGAAAAGGTGAACGTAGCTATTGCTTATATATTTAGAAATAAAAATCAAGAAAGAAAAAGAGAATGGGAAAGAAAATGTATAGAATTAGAAATGCCAATTAGGAGAGTCTTAAAGGAAGTTTGTACTAGATGGAACACTTTATATCAAGCATTGACTGTCGCTTATGAATATAGAGAGCCTATTTCTCAAATGTATAATAAGTATTTTATGGAAACCTATCACCTTTAAGAGGTTGATTAGAACCTTGTTAAACATCTCCTTGAGTTTTTAGAAAAATTTTATCATGCTACTTTAGAATTTTTCGGACAATATTATCCAACTACTCCTACTATGTTATATTATATAGCTGGAATATCTGAATTATTGAAATTATATAGGCAATATGAAGTATATAAAATGACTGTAGAGGCTTTGATTGAAAAACTTAGAAAATATTTTTTTCCAATTCCTCAACTTTTTTACATTGCTTCTTTGTTGCATCCTGCTTTTAAACTTAAGTTAACTGAACGACTTGTTAGAGGAATATATGCAAATTTAGAGATTAAACCTACTGAAATTGCGACTAATGGATATCCAAGTGTAGAAGTGCTTGTGCTAAAGTTCTTTCATATACCATGGCTGTTTTTGGAAAGTTTAGAGCTTGGGCAGACAGCTACACCAACTGTACCAATATAGTTAACTGGTGAAAGTTCTTCTCATCTGGGCAACAGGCATGCGGGGATGAGCACTTTTGGGGGACTTGATCAAAAGTTGCTTTCAGAACAAGACGAGTACGGGAAGGAATACAGCGAGTTTCAAGTCTATTTAATTCAATATTCAAAGAAACTTACAAATTTTGGAACTCATCACTTGTTGGATTATTGGAAGAATCAAGAATCGCAGTTTTCTATACTTATAAAAATGGCCCGGGATATATTAACAATTCAAGCTTCATCAGTTGCATCAGAAAGCGCTTTTAGCCAAGGAAGATTTCAAATTGGAGATCACAGACATTCGTTGAAGGAAGAGGCAATGGAGACAGGATTTTTATTCAGGGATTGGATCAGAGCAGAGCGAAGAAACTTTGGACTACCAGAACTTTCTCAAAAAAAAGATAAAGCATATCTCAATCAAACTTTGGGCGACGGAACAAGTGAAGAAGAGATTCAAATAGGCAATAAAGAAGAAGAAGAAGAAGAAGAAGAAGAAGAAGAAGAAGAAGAAGATGATGATGAACGAGAACAACAACCAGTTCCTAAAGAAAAGCCTACGGCTATCATAAAAAATTAGCCAATATGTTTAAAAGAATGTAATTTTCTAAATTAGAATATTGAAATTACAAGTTTGAATGTTTAGCTATGTAGTATGTATTGCACTACTTATGTTTTAAACAATACAATAAAATTGCTACAAATCTTGGAATTCCGTCACAACTCTTGTCTTCTTTTTTTTTTTTTTTATTTATTCTTTGCGCAAAAATACTACAATTAATTACTAGTTTCTAAATTAGTTCAAATTTAATTTTCAAAAATTAATTCAAAGATTGAAATTATCAAATTAATTCAAAAGTTTGAACTTGTCAAATTGATTCAAGGTTTGAATCTAATTTCAAACTTTGAAACTAATTCAAAGTTTGACAAAAAATTACAAGTTTTTTAATTCTAAGTTTCAACTTTGAAATAAACTAAACATTCCAAATATATATATATATATATATATATATATATATATATATATATATATATATATATATATA
>MCJB01051167.1:42551-77987 GCA_002018475.1 Nicotiana obtusifolia | reverse complement strand
TATATATATATATATATATAAAGTTAGTAATATTTTATTTTTATAATTATCCATCACTTTAAATGAAAGAGAGAAAAAATCGATCGGGCCGGACCGGACCGCGCCAGAAAAGCCGACTTAACGGTAGCCGGTACCGATTTCAGCCCAGCTTCCATTCTTTTCGATCGGTGACATCGGACCGGTAACACCGGTCAGGTTCGGTGCCACTGCCAACCGGCGACCGGACCGGACCGGAACAGGCAAAAAAAGCCGGTCTCAGACCGAATTGGCCGCTGGCCAGGCATGATGTGCATTGTAAATGTTAAAGACATGGAATCGTTAATTCATTTGTGTAGTGTAAATGTTAAGGACATAATGTCCTTAACTTGTATTTGCAACTTGTGTTGTTAAACCTCAGGACCTCATGTCCTTAACTTCATATATGTAGTGTAAATGTTAAGGACATGGTGTCTCAACTTCATGTGTGCAGTGCAAATATTAAGTACATAATGTCCTTAACTTTATGAGTGTTGTGTAAATATTAAGGATATGGTGTCCATAACTTCATGAATTCTGTGTAAATATTAAGGACAAAGTGTCCTGTATTTGCACCTTCCGCTGTTAAACTTTGGGACATCATGTTCTTAACTTCATATGTGCAGTGCAAAATGTTAAAGACTAGACGTCCTTAACTTCATGTGTGTAGTGTAAATGGTAAGGACACCATGTCCTTAATATTTACACAACACTCATGAAGAAAGGGTAGAAACGTCTTTTCATACTAATTTTAATAAAGTAGTAGCTATATTTGCTCAGCATTAAGAAAACTAAATAAAAACTAAATACCATGTTAAAAAGTGGCTATCCCACGCTATTTCTACTTGCTAAATTATTAGCAGTATAAAAGTTACAGAAATATAATACTTTTTAGGGTAGTCTTTAACTTTTGACCTCCCTTACCCGTTGGCAGAATTTCAAGGTCAAAACTTAAAAATGTTGCCCATGGGTAGTGGTGGTAAAATAGATTTAAAAAATAGTTATCCATCCATATTGATATTATTTACTAAAAAATGGGTTGGATAATGAACCTTTTAAAAACATATCAAATATTGATAAGAACCATATTATTGACTAAGAAAACGGATAACCAATGGATAACTAATGTGTTTAAATTTTACATTTTTAAAGACTCGAATTGGGGGTTCCTCAAGTTTGAGAGATTAAAAATTCTCCCAAACCTGATTATATTCAAGAAACCATGGATAATATGAATATCCATATTATCTGTCGGTTAACTATTTTTTATCCGTATTAAATATGGGTCGGGTTGGATAATCTATCCATTTTTTGAATTATACTTTTTTGACCCACCCATATTCGACCCGCCCGTTTTCCACCCCTATCCATAAGACAAACGAGAGAGTACACTTATTAAACTTGAAGTTCTGCCCACAAGATAAGCGGTGAAAAAAATTAAAGGCCATCCACTTTGAGGGTGTTACAACCCATATTTGTATACGTTAGATTACACCGTAAGTTAGTATACATAGGTTCGAGAAGAGATTATCTTTGAGATGATAAGAATTTAGTCCTATTGGTCTTAAATGATACAAGAGTGTATAAGAGTGATTAACAAGTATTAGAAGTTAAACGAATATGGGATGTTGTAACTCGTATTTTCGGGTAAATCTAGAGGTGATTAATATTACCAAGAGGTTATGTTATAAGGTATTTGAATCATATAATATCTATTTCATAAGTCTTAAAGTCAAACGAGTTATGAAACAAAAGTCGACAAAAGTTGTCGCAACTTACATTCATAATTTTACTTATACTTTAGGTCAAATATCACTAAGCTTTTATCCCACTTTACTTGGAAATACAGGGTGATCTACCTGCCAAATTCAAGATCTATGAGTCTAGTTTCTAACGCATTAAACCGTTTGTCGATACGATCTCCGAGGTGAGAGATATTCGCATTTTCGTGAGACTGTGCCAAGCAGCTCTCTATGGGGCCCACATAGGCGGTTAAGACATATGGATATATATAACACGCCTCAACCCCGTTTTAAGTTATTAGTTTTCAGTATATTCAGATCTTAGAACCCTAAGAACACCCTCTCAAGGTTCTCTCATGATCCAAGACTAAAACAAAGGGCAAAAAACACAAATCAAGTGTCGGGAATCCCGTGGCGCTAGTAAGTTTCTTGTTCTTCTTATTGTTGCTGATTTTTGTGTTGTTCCAGCTCGCGTGGGAGGTTGTTTTAAGTTGTTTATGTTCTGTAAAATACTCCCTCAAGTTTTAATATCAACCCTAGGTGATTTCAAGTCTTCTAAAGTGATTCTAGTGCCGAAAAACCCTAATTGATTGCTAGCTTCGCTTCCTTGTTCTTGTGGCAGCATTGGAGAGATATTTCGTGGTCAATTAAGGTCAAATTGGAGTTTTTTTTCTGCTTAAAGGTAAAGAACCTCTTAACCTACATGTATTTAAGATTATCCAAGTTACGACTAAGTCGTTAAAGCTAGAACTTGCGAGATATATGTCGAAAGACTTGCTAGTAATGTTGTTGGTTGGTGGACTGTTTTGGAAGGCTCAATATGATTATTATTGATGTTGTTTGGGCTGTTTGGTGATTGTGTTAACTTGTGGGAAGTTATATAAATAGGGGAGGTGTTGTCCGTCTCATCGCAAAATAGGTTACGGTTGATACATAATAGTTACGACGCTTAAACGATAACGATAGTGTCATTTCTCTTATTGTAGACTAAAGAGTCGTGGAATTTTATCATAGCTTGAGGTTGGGCAATATATACAAGGTATGTGAGGCTACCCTTTTCCTTCTTTTGCACGACTTCGATTGTGCGTAATGTAATGAATGAGCTTCCAAAAATACTCCACTCTTAGAAGCTAGCAGTATTTACATTGTTTCCCTTCTTATGGAACGATTGATGTTGATGTTACTTCTCTTATTCTTATGCTACCAATTTTGTTGGTGCTTCTTGTTTCTTCTAAGATTCTGGATGAAGATTTAGTCCAAATAACGTGTACGGAGGATACCGACCTTACGTCACTGTGAAAAGTTCAAAATGTGATTCCAATAAGTCCAGCACACATATGTATCTACATTACTCTACCGAGCCGCGCTATAGTCGGCCGGGTACAGCACCTATTGTGCAACCACTGATCAGTTGGGTTTTCGAGCTCCATGTGGCCGGGAACGATTCTACCGAGCCTTATGATGGCCGGGTACGTTTTTACCGAGCCTATTGGGCCGGGTACGATATGATGATAATGATGCCCACAAAGGCGTATGTTCTAAAAGTTTATGTATATATAATATATGCATCATGCATTCATGTCAGTAGCCCTCAAAGGTACCTAGATGTTACAGGTTGTATATTCTCTATCCCTTGTTACATTATTGTTCTTACTTATGTTTTCCTGCTTTACATACTCAGTACTTTATTCGTACTGACGTCCTTTTATTTGTGGACGCTGCATGTCGTGTTGCAGGTCTTGATAGATAGGTAGGCGAAGCTACCCCACTATAGTAGGCTGCCCAGTTCAATGGTTATTGCGAGATCCCTTCTCCGGACTTGCCGTGGTCTTGGTATGCATTTTTGTTATAGGCATTATGGGTATATGTCGGGGCCCTGTTCCGACAATGTTGCAGGACTTATGTTCCTTTAGAGGCTCATAGACAGGTGTCGACTCATGTATAGTTTGGATTGCCTTGTCGACTAATTTTTGTTGTATAGTCTCACATGGTAGCTTGTCAGCTCGCACCTTATACGTAGCTTCATGACAGCCTTGTCGGCTCATGATATATATATTCATGCCATTATCTGTCATTGTTGGTTGTTTAGGATTCATGTCTACTATTTATACTGATCTCATCGGCCCTTATAGATAATAAGAAATGTTAGATAAAAAATGTATGTTGGTACTCGGCAAGTATGGCCCGGATGCCAGTCATGGCCCTCCGGCTTGGGTCGTGATAGAGGGCTATTTATGTACTTCACCCATTAGTATTAGTAGTGGTATATATGTGTCAATTTTCCAAAATAAAAAAGGGCTAGTAGTTATGTGGCCCAATGAAACAGCCCAATTAGCTGAATGCAGGATGTCGATGATTCTAGAATCTAGATTGCGTTCCGAAGTCTAACTACGACTCGTCTGCTGTTATTCCAGCTGAATGAATATAAAAGGATTGTGAAAAAATGGCATTTTTGAGGTCAATTGTGACTGCAAAAACAACCGCCATTGCTGCTGTTATTCCAGCTTCTGCTTTTGCTGTTTCTTTCATTTCCTCTTCCTCCTCCTCCTCGTCTTCTTCTTCTTCTTCTTCTTCTTCTTCGCACTTCGAACGCTTATCGAAAAATCTAAAATTTGCTTCGAATCCGAATCTCCGATTAAGCTTCGCGAAGAATATAGAAATATCAAGTCCTCTTTCAGCTCTTCAAATGGACGCGCCTTCGTCCAATCACCAAACTTCCGTCGAGGTATAATTTATTCCTTTTAACTCTTTTATTTTTCTTAAATTTGTTGAATTCTCCTAGGCTGACTCAACATATAAGCCGTGGTTGCACCGGAACGAATTCGGATATTAAGTGGTGCATTTACTCTATTGGTCTCTTTAAATTTGAGATTCACCTCTATTCCTAAGCCACAACTGCAAACTAGTATATTTTTAATTTCTATTGTGGTTTATTGGTTTTTGGCAATCAATTGATGTTATAGTTCTAATTCAGTAATGAGATCTTTCATTTGCAGAATGGTGCCGTATTGCCTGAGTTACTGGTACGTTCTCCTTTAGACTTTAGTATACTTTTCTATGTAGTTTTGATTTGAGAGGAAAAATGAGAAATGAGTTTAACTTATATATAGACAGTGTAAAGTCACTCAAAAGATATCTTCACCATAAAATATGGGATTTCTAATCTTTAAGATAAGGCAAGTTACCTGCAATAACAGGTAAATGTGATCTGAGTGTAAAATTCTTTACACTGTCGTGAATATTAGTATATCTGGACCGGTACAATAAATAGGGACTCTTGTACTGGCAAACAAGTCTATTATGGTAAATATGGTAACTGTGTACTTTGGATAGTACTACAATGCAGTACAACATTTGAGTCAAAGAAAGGTACAATATAGTACAATATCAATCGAGGACCAATCTTTTCTCCTTTGCTTTAGGTCGATCAACTAACATCTTGTGTAAGAAGGCAGGGCAGAGCCTTATATAGTGCTCTGTTATAAGCAATATTCACTTGTAAAAAAAAATGTATACTTTTGCTTTTGACTATATAATACAAGCGGGTCTTTTTCTCCTCGATTAATTGCTTAGGTAAATTCCTCATGCTGGCTGTAATGTGATTGATTTGTCAAGAATGCTGATCTTTATTGGGTTTTTCCTTAAAGCATCTCTTAATGTTGGTGCACCAACTTATGCCGAGGATAACCCATTTTTGTTGTTATCAAAGAGGGTTTAATTTTTGCGGTTCGCATATGGTTTTACTAGTTTTGTTGTGAGTTGATGATTTTTAGGGTTGGGGAGTGGAGGGCTTGCATTATGTTGGAATTATTCTAATTTAAAATGCCTCATAAGAACTCATAACTTCTGATTGTTATGTCACATTATTGTTGCTTTTTCGCGTTAAATTGATGGTATTGTCAACTTGGTGACAGACAGAATTTATGGTGGACATGTCGTGTCAAGGCTGTGTTAAGGCAGTCAAGAGCAAAATGCAAACTGTTGAAGGTAAGTGCTAAAAACAAGAAATTATGCCTTGTCATGAGGCTTTTTTTTCTGTAAAAAACTCATCAATTGTTTTAGCATCGAAAGAGATCTTTTGTGTGGCTTTTAGGTGTTAAGAATGTGGATGTGGACCTCGATAATCAAGTAGTGAGAGTTCTTGGATCTTCACCTGTGAAGATTTTGACAGAAGCCTTGGAGCAAACAGGTCGAAAAGCCCGATTGATTGGACAAGGAGTTCCGGATGGTATAGTTCCAATCTTAAAGCTAATTGTATATCTGATGTTTTGTCGGTTAGTACTATAGAAAGTTTGTGAAGCATTATATTTTCACATCTCTGGCTATGTTCACAGGATGACCAGAATCAGCTATGCCTATGATTATTGTATATAATGTTTTCTTAAGTGCTGAACTAAGAGAATGAATGCAAACGAGGGATCATAAGCAGTTACCTCATGAGCTTTAGATTTCTTCAGCTTCATCTTCTTTATTCCAGTGCGATGTATCCAACAGTTTTATGTGTTTACCATGCATCGTAGATTTCCTTATATCTGCTGCTGTTGCGGAATTCAAAGGGCCAGACATTTTTGGTGTTGTTCGCTTGGCTCAAGTCAATATGGAATTAACTAGGATTGAAGCAAACTTCAGTGGACTGACACCTGGAAAGCATGCTTGGTCAATTAATGAATTTGGTGATTTGACGAGGGGCGCAGCTAGTACTGGGAAATTGTATAGCCCAGTAAGTAATACTCAGAAAAACGTCTGATTTAAATATGATATGTTATATTCCCCTGTTCCTGTGAACTCTACATAGGTGATACCTATAGTTGAGAATATGTTTGTCATGGTAGCACTTTTACTCTACGTCTTATGCTTTTCTAGGAGCCGTTTAGCCTTTCAGAGTTTTATACGTCGTCAATAGAAAATATAAAGTACTTCTTGTACTTTTTATTTTTATTTGTATGTTATTGGCCTGATAAGTTTAATTGGAGTAACATGGTTAGTGAGATAGCCGACCCCGTGTTGTTTGGGATTGAGGCACAGTTGTTTTTTCCTCCTTTTTTGGGTGGAGGCATGGATTCTGCAGTAGCCGTTATCCTTATACAGAGAAATAGAGGGAATCAGCATGCTTATCTATTACTTATGCAGTCAGGTTCTCAACTAATCTCACTTACGGATGCTTTTAAGTGCTTGAAGGACTGGATGCTTTAAGTGCTTGAAGGACTATGGTTAATACTTTTAAGTGGTCCATTGTCAATCAAATGTATCTAATAATCCATGCTGTTAGTTATGGAATGGAAGTCGTCTGGAAACAGGATACTCCAAAGGGTGAAATGAATATCTACACTTGCTTGTTGTGTTAATTCTTTCCTTGTTTGGAGTGTCTAAAGGTGCCCAATGGATGAGTTTCTAATGCATGATTGGTTTGTGTGGGTTTTGAGTAACACCATGTACAAGTGACTATTCAGGCTAAGATGTACCTATACTCTGTCCGATTCCCTTCTATTTTTTCCCACTTTCTTGTTCTGGGAGTGGGAGATGGGGGTTTACTTGGTGACCATGTATTTAACAGGGTGCTTAGGTATTGTGACTTTTGTAGTCCTTCTTACTTTGCCTAATAGTAAAGAATTTGGTGTAAGTTGATACATGATAAAATGGTGAGTATCCTGATAAGTTCCTTGGTTCTGGAAGGGTCCACCATTTCCCCTCACGAGATTGCATGCTTGGTTCTTTTCTTCATGACTTCTATATTGAGACTATTTGGTAGTGATCTGACAATCTGGGAAAAACTAAAACAAGATGGTTGTTCCCACAGTGATATCATAATACAAACAGGGAATATCTACTTTGCTTTTCTTTTCCCCCCTTGGCCCTGAACATTGCATTGAAAAAAGTTGCACCAAAAAGTGTTGTGCTGCACTTTCTGATCTTTTTTCCAATTTTCAGCCCCTTGGTGACCTGGGAACACTGGAAGTTGACGAGGAAGGTGAGTCATTCTATTCTGGTGCTAAAGAGAAGCTGAGAGTTGCTGACCTGATTGGGAGAGCCATAGCAGTATATGCAACTGAAGATAAATCGGATCCAGGCCTTAAAGCAGCAGTGATAGCTAGAAGTGCAGGAGTTGGTGAGAACTACAAGAAACTCTGCACTTGTGATGGTACAACTATTTGGGAAGCAACCAACAAACTTTGAACACTTACACTATCTTAGACCTATATGTTCTTTGTATACTACATCATCATTTCCAAGATCATGAAGCTTTCAGGTTGGACGGATCATTTTAATGTATCAAAATAAATGTCATCATTTCCTCACTTATTTCCGGGTTCCTATTTAAAGGGTTGCTCATCTTTACATCTCAATAAGGATTGCCGATGAATTAAATTTTAACAAAGCATCAAGCTTAATTTGGGATGGCAGGGTCGTTTTCCAACTGCAATTGGAAAATACTTTCTTCAGTGATGTTCGACGTTCAACATTTTCAAGCTGCAACCAGTAAGATTTTGCTCTTAAGGATTAGAAATAAGACTAATTCCCATGGGGTCTTCGAGACAAATAAAAAATTTCAATTTGACGTGTTTGACTCAAAATTTAGAAGCAATCAGTTTCTTTTACTTTATTTAATATGAAATTAATCGCAGCAAGAAATGTTTTGAAGAAGATACAAGCTCATAGCTAAATAGCAGTGTGCCATGTTGTGATAACAACATCCTGAAGCCAATTTTACCCATCCATACCAGGAACAGAATAAACGGTAAAACGGAATAGAGTTAAATACATTTGTCATTTTTCAGGACTTCCGTTAATTGTGCAAGGACCAATCTCCTCTTTTCCTTTTTTATTATCTTTTTCGAAATGATAAAATTGTGTTCTATGCAAAACAGCTTTTGTGTGTCTAACTGTACAAAAGTTCAAAACTAAGCAACAGATGCAGTTGCCAGGAGTGTTCATCTAGGAATATCCATAATGTAGAAGTCATCTGCCTAAGATATACCATTCACCTTTTCAGCCAAGCAAACAATAAAGTAAATTGAGATAAAAATGGGAGAGAAAATATTAACTCGTCGTCGAGTAAGGCAGCAGCCCATCTCTTTTGGCCATCTCATATAGGGCAACTGCGGTCAGAGCCTTTGCGTCAGCAGTGGCACGCCACAGTTTATCATATGGAACCACATGCACCTTAATCAGCTCTCCATGGTCTCGTAGTCCAGTTTCTTTCCCTTGCAATTGTTGGATTTTCTCTTTGCTGACATTTCCTCTGTATAGAAACAAACTGATCTCCTCATCACAGCCACCCTAACATCGAAAGAACAAGAAAATCACAGAAATATAGTGTTAGAGAAACATAAAAGGGAGAAATAATAATGAAAAGTCCCCATCTTTTAAATGCGAAATATAGACCCAACGTAAGGCGATAGACCTGATGTAGTCACCCTACTCTGAACCTCGTGTATAGTGGGTGCTCAATGCACCAAGCTGCCCTTTTTTTTAATCTGAAATGCGAGAAAGAAGCTACTGCTGTTCCAGAAATGGCAGCTTTTCCATGCTGATTATAATTTTTTACTATGCTGAAATACCATGACTGGGGCAAGGTTCTCAAAATTTATAATTTCAAGTGCGCATGGCCATGGAGTAGTATCCAACGTCATTCCCGGTTCCTAACACTAGAGCAAGTAGTGCAATGAATTGAAACTACTGAGCACTAGAAGTATTAACCGTCAACATTCTTTTAATACGAGGCTAGAAGCAACTATAACATATACCCTTTCATATACTTTTTAGCAGAAACTAGCTGTTTATGCAAAATTTTCTACTTATTGTTCCCATAATTCAAGATCCAAGAGAGCATGCAGTCAGAATAGTCTGAGTCTTATAGAAGATGGTGAAAGCTTACAGGAGAAGGAAAAACTCTTCCCCCAGTCGATGCATCAAGAAAAGCCGTGAGGTCGACCATATCATGAACATTCAGGTGTATTCCAGTTTCTTCCTCAACCTGAGACATATAGATCAGATACTTAAATTAGAAGTTCCGCCAAATAGCAATGTCAAACTCTCCCATTTTGCCATCCACTGCATCCATAAGTATTCAACAGCAGCACTTGATTATACAGTATAATGCAACTAAGTTGTCAAATATGTAAAACAGATAGTTGCTTGTCAAAAGGAAGTTACAATGTTCCTATAAGGATCAGTAGAGCCACACATACACAAACATCAGCAAATTTCTGGATTCTATTAACTCCTCAGAAAAGAAAGAACTTCCATTGATTAGTCGAGAAAGGACAGAATAAGAGGAATCCAGTTCATTATGCAATAATAAACCAATGTACTACGTAATTGAGCCACGAAACAAGGGAACAGCTTTCCCCAGTCTAGAAAATTTTGAGAAAGTTCATATTCACTGTATGTATCTTAATGAGTCAACTGCGGCATATGCTGACTAAGTATTGGCTCATTGTATTATCTGGAGAAATTTTTACTTCATCTTTTGAAGATTCATGTATTCTATTTCCTTGTACCTCAGGCTGTCGTCAACCAGGTACAAAAGCCTATATGGGCTAGCAACATGATTATTCCTTTTCTTGCTGTTAAGTTGGTTACTTGCAATCTCCTGCACACCTTAAAAATGATAGTTTGGCGACTAAGACTTTGCCATAAAGTTCAAATCTAGACTTGACTATCGCCTTCAAAATTACATTAATGCCTGAGATTTTGACAAATTAACTCATTGTTGACACTTGCTTGGGATTGACTGTTGACACCTACTTAATCTTCGTGTTCCTTGTTGATTCAGTCTCTGTGAGCATATTAGTCACCTTACTCGGAATATCCCTGCAACAGCTACCAAAAAGTGACAAGACAATGCCTGGCACAACCTAACATAATCCTCCAGCATCTATCGTTTGTACGTTATTATCTGTGACCCAAATATTTTGCAAAAGCAAATACGAGCCCTCTTTAAACATTTTATAGACAATTACAAAGCAAATACCAGTCTTCTACGAAACATTTCTGAACGAGACCATACAACAACCCCGGACCTTCACAATGATTAAAGCCACTGTAATTTCTTATATACACCATTAGATCTAAAATAAATTTTGGAACTTAAGTGCTTCCGTCTGATTATTCACTCCTCTCTGAACACTCGGTTGCTAACACAACTGTAAGAAAATCATCTGTGACCAGAAAATAGTAACTCTGACATGAAATGCCTGTGCATGGATGAATATGTGATAGCTTTCGGCATCATATTGCCTGGCTTATTTGGGGTGGGGAAGGGGATAATGCTTTGATAGAGAGGAAAGAGAGACCTCTCGAACTGCTGTTCCAGCAAAGTCACCATGGTCATCATCCAACATTCCTGCTGGCAATTCCAAAATTAGCCTCCCAACAGGTACCCTAACCTTTCAAAGAATTTGAATGTTTTTTAGAGTTAAAAAGGTAATAGAGGTAGAGAACCTTCATAGATTTCCTCATCTAATCAGTATTGTGAGATAATTTTCAACGTTATATAAACAGAGGAGTTGATGGTTGGAACTTGGAAGACCTACCTGTTCCGTAAGCACAGCATACGTCTCACCCTCAGAATCCAAAAGGATTAGCACTGCAACAGCTGGACCCCGTGCAAAGACAATACCAGGAACCTATACACAAAAGAAGCAATAGTGACTGGGAAGAAATTGCCCTTGTCGCAACCAAGGCTAAGCTAGGAAAAAGAAAATGGAAGACACATATCATTGTAATGTTAGCAATGACAAGCTATGTCAAGAGTACTGTATTTTCCATCGATCTAAGATACCTGGACAAAAGACCCAGTATAAACAAAATAAATTAAGGAAACCACAGCTTTAAAAGAATCTATTCATTGTCTGGCTGAATGAGTTACATAAATGGGATGGGAAATTCTACTCAGATACCTTTTGACCCGTCTCTTTATCAATAATATCTGCTTTGAACTTTAGAAACCCCAAACGCTTTCCAAACATATCTACACCCTGCTCAAACACATAAAAGGAAAATCAGCTGTAAAGCAAACTTAATGCTTGCAGTAGCAGGACCAACAACAGATTGAAATTCAGTGTTAGTCACTATGTCTCCAATCGCTGATATTGCACTTAACATCGATACATAACATGAAGAAGGCAAGAGCACAACTGACAGCCATGTCAGGCTGTCAGGGCAGCATGGCAATCTTTAAGGAGCATAAGGTGCCAATAAACCTAAATATTCATTGGTCTGATAAATGTTAATTGGACATAACATACTCCACAACAATGTAGTTAAGCAGCATCAGTCAAGATAAAAAGACATGCCATTTTCCTCCAGCATTATCCAATTTTTAATAAATTTAGAAGGGCTCTGGCAACAATGTAATTCATCCAAGCCAGTGAACAAATAAAAGTCACAATCTTCATACTTTAGAAGAACAACTTGAGATTGAGACCTGAATAAGAACTTGTCTTAAAGACATAGCTCCATTAGCCAGCAGTCCTGTTTCAGCTTGTATGTTCTTTAACCACTGCTTAAACAATGAGGATTCAATAGCACTCCTACAAGGAAATAGAAATTTCACTCAATCCAAAGCCATAGTAAGAAAAGTTTGAACCTTTACATAAAATGCTTCCTCTTTTGAAAATCTTCCTGAAATCTGACTACAAATGCCATATTAAGAGTAAATTACATAACCCTAGAAGAATGGAAAAAAGCAAAAAGAAATAGCAACTGGAGGGACTTCCAAACAGCCATTTTAATTCAGAGCCAAACCAAAAAAAATGCTTCACCCTTTTCCCGAAATACTTGAAACACTTAACTTCACAACAAATGCGATAGTGAGCATGCATAAGTTGAATGCTAAAATGGCACATCAATATAGCAACTGGAGGGACTTCCAAACATGCTCACTCAAACTCCATACAAAGCCATACAAAGAAAATGATTCATCTTTAACATAAAAATGCTTACTTGATTTTTTTTTTAAAAAGCTTGAATGACTTCTTAATACATCACTACAGATATTTATATTAAGCGTGAATTATGGAAGTTGCTAGCTAAAAGTTAGAATCCCAAAAAGAAAAAAAGAAAGATATAACAAATGGAGGGACGTCCAAACAGCTCACTTAATCCTAAGCCATACCATTAATCTTTAACATAAAAGAAGCTTCCTTTTTTTTCAGAAAGTCTTAACTTCTAAAACCCAAAAGACAAATGCCATATTAAGTGTGAATTATATAGGTTGAAAGCTAAAATTAGAACCCCAAAAAGAAAAAAAAGAAAGGTATAACAAATGGAGGGACTTCCAAACAGTTCAGTTAATACAAGGCCATGCCAAGAGGCAAGAAGAATGCTTTAATCTTAAACATGTAAGAAACAAAAAATCCATTTTTTCAAACTCATGAAAAACTTCCAAAACACTCTCTACAAATACCAAATTAAGCGTGAATTACATTAGCTGAAAGCTAGACATAGAACCCTCAAAAAGAAAAAAGCAAGAAAGAAAGAATAAATGGACGGACTCCAAAACAAGTCATTCATGCCAAGAAAAATGATCAATCTTTAACATAAAAAAGCCAAAAACTTCATTACAAATACTATATTAAGGCGTGAATTACAATAGTTGAATGCTAAAAATAGAACACCAGAAACAGGGAAGAAAGAAATAGCGAGTGAAAGGACTTGCCTGAACTGGGCATCGGAGACGCCAGGAGCAGCGATAATAGTAACGGGTTGATTGAGTTGGGCTGGAAGATTGATTGTGTGGGTAAGTTGAGAAGGTGGGGTTGTTGACATTTTGGCAGAGAAGGTTCGAGCACAAGTTTTAGGCGAAAGGGTGGAAGAGAAGAAGGGGAATTTGTTGACAGGCTTTAATAATGGAATTCCACAACGTGCCACTGCCACTCTCATGATTCCCGGCTGAAATGAATTGCAATGCTCATTTTCCACTTAAATATCATAACTAGTTTACATCAAGTTTTTTCTGTTCTTTTTTGGTTGTCTTGGTTCTGCCCACAGAGTGTTCTTCAAAAATGTATTTTCGGAGAGAAGTTATTTTGTTCTTTCTCCCAAACTTCTTATCCTTCTACTCAAAAGTATATTTTTTTTAAAAAAAAATTTGGCCAAATACTAACTTTTAAAAAAAATAAAAAAATACTTTTGGCTTAGAGAAGCGTGGCCAAACAGGTTATGGTGTTCCTCCCAAACTAATATATACACCTAAAAATATCACCAGATAAGTACACATAATAGATTTCGTCCGAAAAATTGAATGGATTCCGATAAAATACCAAGCTCGAATATATAATGTTTAAATCTTGAATCTAGCTATGTCCCTCGAGTTGGAGGATAATAGTGTTTACCCTAAGAATGTTAATCGTTGGTTGATCCTTCTTGGGCAAGGATTGATTATAATCCAAATTGGAACAGAATAATGAAATAATGATTCAAGAGAATAATCTGTAGCTATATTTTTCGATGATCAGAAAAAGGTATCTTACAAATAATTAGATCCCCTTTATATAGTAAGGGAATCCTACATGTGGTACAATTCTATATAAGGTAAAAGAAACCTCCAGATTTGCTAATTAAGCGATTCCATTGATTTGTGTCGAGATTCCCGTCGTAATGCTTGACTCATTACGGATATTCTGGCTTTGGTTTTGGCGATCTTTCCTCGAACATTTTCGGGGTCGGGATCGATGTCAAACCATGGGTTCGGTGTTCTCGAGTCGGGCATTCTGGCCTCGTGTTCCGTTTCGATGAAACTCGGGATCGATTTTCTACCCTTCGCATTCCGTACCCGACCTGTCGTTAGATAATCGATCTCGATTTCAGTCATATATAGTCGAGCACGATTTCGACCACATACAATCGGGTCCGACTTCAACCATATACAAAAATAGAAGGAAAAAAACTCACTACTTTCACACAAAAATTGATAATTGGAGAAAGACGAAAGGAAATGAGTCAAAAGCCACTGAATTCGGTATTAGGGCGTTTATTCAAGAGCAAAGGCGCAAACGCAAGGGAAAGCCAACTACATCTATACCTGAAAGTCTCCAGTCCTACTACAAGAGTGAACTGAGGGAAGAAAACTTCACAACGTTTGTGGACAATTTCTTCTAACAAAATAATACTTATTCATAATACAGTATGATCGAACATAAAATAGTATGGTCCAGAAATCATATGATGTCTATATTACAAAATATTCAATCTTTTCCAACGTTTATTCGTTGGAGGAAAAGACACCAACAATCAACTACAAGATGAGCAATGGAAAAGCTGCTTCAGATCTAGACTTAAACACAAAGTTAAGCAAGAACTAGCCGAGATAATGGGAGCCTTAACCAAGTGTCCACGAGCAACATATGGCGCAATTTCCTTAGCCAAAAGCTGGTATAAAAGAGAAAATGCAACTTCACCCTGCAGCATACTTCCTCTTCCCTCATTATACTGAATCTGATGATGAAATTAGTATCCGCGCCATCTCAAAGCACACAAAATTCTACACGAACAAATGGTAAATCTTCAACGGATGCAGCCACCAGGAGAAGCTAACCCATTTTACAACAAGCTGATGATTATGGAGTCAGCACTCAGAACTCATCCTTTTGATGCTGATGTTGAATTTGCCTGGTTTGCCACAGTAAACTTATTACTAGTAACAGATCCTGATAATTCTGAGTGGCAATTTTTAAAATGGAAGGGATCCAGAAAATATAGACTTGAAGGAAACATGCATGATATAATTTCAGAAAGCCAATCCATAATCCTCAGTCCTGCGTGAAATTTATAATTGTAACTTGTATTTGTCAAGTTAATCACTACTCAGCATTCTTTACTATTGCTCCTTGTAATACCAGTTTATGAATATACATCAATGCAATAAAACATCATACTACTTTATTCACAGTATTGCAAGTAAATGCAATCCCAATGAACTTTTTCTCATCAGATTCAAGAAGCCACATTCAGCATTAACCTTATCTTACAAATTTGTGGGGCGCATAATCCCGCATAATCATTATCCAACGACTGTTTGTTTTATTTATGTTACAACTTCAAGTGACCAATCATTCATGGTTGGACAAGTACCCATGGGCGGATCTAGTGTTTTGCTTACAGGTTCACATGAACCTAGTAGCTTTTATCTAGACTCTATATATATATATATATATATATTAAGAAAATATCTATAAATCTTTGAGCATGAACCCAATCATTATTGCAATATTAACTTAAAGATTGTTATAAGAACTCATAAACTTCAAATTTTGAATCCGCTTCTGATCAGTCATAGCCTTGAGGGATTCTTGTTTGGCTCCTCCTCCTTCCCATAATCTCCCACAGTCTCATCGGAACCAAGCGAATTTAGTAGCTCGACATACAAAGTTTTCCTACAATCAGCATACACATTCCCATCCCAATTTCTGCTCACCAATTCTTCACCTAACCTCACAGCTGCCTCCACAGTCTCCTCTGCTCCACTGTGAGCCGAATCCACGATCCCCATTTCAACTCCCATCTCAGCCGTCATCTTAGCCGATTTCAACACCACCTCACGCCAAACCGCCGGCGACCCCACTTTACACTTCAACAAAGCTGAAAACCAAATGGGAATCTTAAAGCCAATATCGAGCTCACTCATATAAAGAAACCCTCGATCCTTACGCATAAGAACATAATCATGCGAAAGGGCGAAAATAAAGCCGGCAGCAGATGCGTGTCCAGTGACAGCAGCAATTGTGGGCATAGGCAAGGTGATTAAGTCGTAGACAAGAGCACGGAGTTTCTTAGACATAAGTTGTGCGCGAGCTTTGTCAACTAAGGCCCACTTAAGATCGTAACCATTGGAGAAGAATTTGCCTTGGGATGTGGTAATCAGAGCGGAAGAGGAAGAAGCTGATTCAGACCGGAGACGGCTGAGAGCGGCGGCGAGGGAGTCAATGAGGTTGGGGTGTAAACGGTGCTCATCAGTGCCAGTTAACGTTAAGAGGAAGATGTTGCCTCTCTTCTCTAATGTGCACATCCCTCCCGTTTGTCTCCTTCCTATGGCTGGATTTTAGCAGCTATAGAAGATTGACCGTACTAAAAAGTAGAGGATTTTTGGTAGATAGAAGAAAGAAAGTGAACAGAAATGAAGATATTATTGGTTCTTGATTAAGGGCGTGTTTGGTGCGAAAGAAAATGAATAATATGATCGCTTATTTTTTCATTTTTGGTAGGTGAGTGAAATTATTTTGGGAAACAGCTGTGCCAAAAAAACGCTTAACCTTTATAAAATCAAAATGCTTCCTGTTATCAAAATTGTTGAAGAACTTCAAAAATCTCACTATAATACCCTATTAAGCATGAATAAGGGGTTAATTACATAGAAGGTCACTCAACTTTAGCACTCCCTCCATTTTAATTTATTTGTTCTAATTTAACTTAACACAAAGTTTAATAAAGAGAGAAAAATATTTAAAAAGTATGATCTTAAACATGCCATAACATTTTTATAGATATAAAGCTTTTGGAACTTATGATCTTAACCAAGCCATATCATTTTTGTGACTATAAATACTTTTGATTAAGGAAATATAAAAAATGCACAAATCTTTTTGAAAAGGACTAATAAGAAAATAGTGACAATCTTTTTTAAATAGAAGGAGTAATATACTTGGAGAAAAATCATCAAATTTATTTTTCTAACAACAAAATCATTAAACTTTCACTAAATTTCATAAAATATCATTCTTGCCAAAATACGGCCACATGCAAATATGAGAATTTGAAGAAAGACGAAATAAAATGAGACAAAACACATTGAATTCGGTATTGGGGCATTTATTCAAGAGCAAAGGGATATATACACCAAGTGAAAGCCAATTAAGCCTATACCTCTTGAAAGTCTCCAGTCCCCTACTACAAGAGTGAGATGAGAGAAGAACCGCTTCATAATGTTTGCCAACAATTTCTGCTAACAAACTAATATTCCAAATTCAGAATAATCAAACAGAAAACCGTATAGTCCATAAGTCGTATGATGTCTATGTTAAAACATTTTCAATCTATTCCAGCATTAATTTGTTGGAGGAAGAGAGGCCACCATCCACTACGGAATGAGCAATGACAAAGCTGCTTCACAATCCAGACAAAAATACCAAGTAAAACAAGTAGTAGGCGAGATAATGAGAGCCTGATCAAGTGTCCAAGAGCAAGATAAGGAGCAATTTCCTCAGCCAAAAGTTGGTATAAAGGAGCAACCTCCACTTCACCCTGCAGCATACTTCCTCTTGCTGAACTGAATATGATGGTCAAGTTTGTGTTGATACCATCTCAAAGCGCACACAAGTCTTCATGAACAAAGGGTAAATCTTCAAGGGATGCAGCCACGGGCAGAAGCCAACGCATTTTACACAGGTTTATGGGTCCACAGAAACTGATCTGGAGGCAGCACTCAGAACTCATCCCTTGGTGTTGAATGTTGAATTTGCTCTGGATTTAAATGTTGAACATATTACTAGTAACAGATCCTGATAATTCTGAGTCCAAATTTCAAGAATGGAAAGGATCCGGAAAACACAGGCATGAAGGACATATGCAGAATATAACTTCAGAAACACATAGGCATGAAGGACATATGCAGAATATAACTTCAGAAACACAATCCATAATTCTCACTCTTGTATGAAATTTATAATTGTAACTTGTAAGTAATTGTCACATTGCTTCTTGCTACAGAGAGAAATCAATCAGTAGTCAGCATTATTCCCTAATTGCTCCTGGTAATACCAGTTATAACCAACAATGCAATAAAACCTAATACTCGTTTATGCACAATATTGCAAGTCAATGCAGTTCAGACAATGAGCATTCTCAACAGATTAAAGAAGCCAAAATCTTCTGCATTCACCTTATCTTAAAAATTTCTGGTGCGCATTAATCCTGCATAATCAATGTCTTTTTATGTGTGTTTTATTCATGCCATGAAACCTCAAGTGACTAATGATTCATTGTGAACATGTGCTCTTATTTTGGTAATATTACCAACTTCAGGTAAATAAAGGCCAAAGCTAAAATTATCTCAACTAAAAATACACTAAGGTGAAATTAACAGTTTGAGTCAATGACTTCCACATAAATTTAAAGCCGAATAGCAATAACTTCGGCACTGGTCTCTCAAAAAAATACCGGCCGAAAAATTTATCACTCCATATATGAGGAGAAAAGCCAAATACTCCGAAAACACTTGTTCTGGCGGTAAAATCAATTCCAATTAGTGCACAAATTCTCTCCCAGATGATTTATAGGTTAGCTGAATGACCAGACGAGGCGGTATAGAAGGCTAAAGCTACAATAAATACAGCTAACTATCTATCATGACTAACGTCTTGCACTAACATTTTCTTATAAGGTAAATAATTATTAATAATGGAAAAATTCCCAGGTTGCACTTACAGGGTATGCACCCAGTCCAAATATCAAGTCTAGCAACTTCCTTAATAGATTTTATTTTCGGAAACAAAAAAAAAAAGAAGAACTTTCTCAACAGATCTGCCTTTGTCTTGGCCCAAAGCATTTTTGCTGGAGCCAAAACCAAGGCAAGCTGCAGCTTAAAGGAGTATGAAAGCACAAGTAATGAGAAACATATAGTATACCTCAACTGTTTATAGACGTGCACTGATTTTATTCATGCTTAATGAGCCCGTAGTCCCTGACATGGAATCATGTATTACTTGTCCAACCCCTTTTGGTGTTTTCTTGCTAGTATTTTGATAACAAAGATAAGAAAGTGACTGCAACCATGAAACCAATGTCGGTTTCCGTATAACATCATCCGATTCTGCAACATGTTGATATAACTCGTTGAGAATCATATCCTGGCCATTGGAAGGTAATCTAACGACCAACTGCGCCAGTAACTTCATCAAACTAGGCAGAACCTGAGAGCGAAAAAATGTTTTTATTTGCCACTTCAAGTACATTATGTTGACATAGTAGGCATAAACCATGGCTAGGAAACCTAAGACCAGTGTTGTCAAAGGAAAGCGAGGCTCAAAACATGTTCAGCGCTTCGCCTCGCTTTGCGAGCGCTTCAGTGTCGCATCAAGGCTCTAAGGCATACTTCCGTTGCCAATGAGTGTAATCCTGAAAATGCGACGCTGAATAATTGATATTTCGCTTTATCGTTATTTTTTCTTCAATCTTTTTGTCCATATATTTGTAATTCATGCTTATAATTATTGGTCTTGGACTACATATACATATTTTTACTTTTTCCTCCAGTTGCGCCTTTTTTCATTAAAGCCCGCGCTTTATTTGCGCTTTGCGCTTAAAGCCCCAACGCGCCTTAGAGTTTTTTTGCGCTTTTCGCCTTTGATAACACTGCCCAAGACAAAATCAGCATTTGCACAGTTGAAGCATCTCTCCATTTTCTCTTTTCCATTTTAGAAAGCTTCTATCTTAATTCAAGAAAGAGCTCCTATAATTTATTTCAATACCCAAATTTTCAAATGAACAAAGAAAGAAACAAGAAGTTAAACCGTTAAAGTGAAGTAGCACCCATATTGAGTGTTTGCTATCAATAAAATGCATAAGTCCCTTATGATTTACTTATAACTGCCTAGCATTAGGTTGCTCAGTTGAAGTCAAACATTATTGCTATTTACCTGTATATCAACAAGAGAAAGGAGACGTAAAAGCAAATCCAACATCTGCTTGAAAGGCTCCAACTCTCCATCCCAACTCTTCCACAAGTCATTTTTTGGAGTAGTATTGACTGAACTACAAAGGCTATCAGCTTTTTCAATGAGACAGGAGATGCAATAGAATATAGACGGGCTTCCAGCAGGCAGATGTCTAACCAGTGCAACAACTCCAGAAGCAAGTCCCTCGAAAGGAGTAAACCCAGGATATCCCTAAACTTTCAGTTAAATCAGAAAACAAGTTCAAGCATCACAGCAATTAAGTTTTGATAACTTCTATTACCTCTAAAGATCTCTTGACATAATAGAATACAAGTTGCTCCTTTAAAGTAACTCTTTCATCTAGGTCAGCATCCTTCCCAGAGGACATGAAAGCGACAAAGACTGAGTGTGAGGCTTTAGCGACTTTCCCAGTTGGATGCCCCATGTATCTGGTTAAACATATTAAGGAAATTTTCATAAATTCAACCAGGTTTAGCTTTCCTACTTGTTTCTAGATCTATCCATCAGATGCAGGATACAGGAACATGGTTGGAGCCAGCACCTTGCGGAATACAGAGGCTGGTATACATTCTATGCAAGTTGGGATTACTCGCAGATAAAATAATATCCGAGCAGTCTGCACTTCATCAGTAGTCCAAAGATATTCCATTTTCTGAAAGCTAGTAGGTACTGCAAGGAAAAAGGTAATGGTTGTGAAAGACTGTAATAGAGCAAACATACTGACAATTACAAACGTGCAGAAAAAAAAAAGTCCCAACCAGCTTGGTTTGTCAAATCATCATAAGATGGAAGAGACTCCACGAATGAGACACAGGCAGATTCATTCTCCTGAACCCTTGTAACAACTGCTCTAATCGTATCCATATACTCTGGCAAACGCATTCTGCGAAAATATTCCATACAAGAAAATGCAACCAATATCCTCACTGAAAGTCTCATTTGAATTTCTTGGGAAGCACCTAAACCTAACTTGTGCTTTGTTACTGCCAAGGCAAAGAACACAACCATGAAGAAAGCAGATTCAGCAATTTTTTCCAGATTCCCTAATAGTGCTTCCTCCCTATCTCGAAGCATCAAAGCAACCTGCCGATGCCACATATAGACATCCCGACAGTAATTCCATATGATATCCTCTACTATACTTCGGTTTTCTTCATCTGCCAAGACATACTGATTGCAAAAAACACCAGTTATGGCCCCTGCTTCCTTAAAAATAATGCTGTCTAGATGTTGCTGGGCCTCATTGAGAACTAATCCCACCAAGTTTCCAGAAGGTGATTCTTGGATTTTGACATAAATACGTGGCAAGGGGAAGATTTCAGTCAGCAATGCTGTAGTGAGGCATAGAAACACATGAGCTTGGTAAGAAAATGGACCACTTTTAGATAAAGCTAATGATAGACACTGTAACAAAAAGGAGTTTTTTGGCTCCACGGTAGCATAATCAGCATGTCTGGCACTAGAAACTAAACCATGCGCAATAATCTCGATACGTCTCTCTGCAGAAGTCTTTAACTCCATTAATGCTTTCTGTTCAGATCTATTGATGACTCTTAATATTCCAGCAGCAGCCATGACTACAGCAAACAAAGAGAATGCTGGTCGTGTATTCTTCAATACCTCTCTACTGAAAAGATCAATCTTGTCTGCAGAGTGGGAATTGATAAAATTTGAAAAACTCCATTCCATTAGATGCAGTACCATGAGTCCATTAGACACACTAGCAGAAGGACCATCACTTTTATCCCACAATTCCAGTAAACAACAGAGAACTCTAACAAAATAAATGTTCGAAGAAGAAGATAAGGCATAGCCAATTCCTGCAAGAACATTGGGGATTGCCCTTTCAGACAAGCGGATCAATCTATAGTCTTCTTCAAGGAGCTGGCAAAGCAATTTCAAGCAGACCGTTTTAGATTTTTCGGATGCTGAAGGTACAAAAGAAAGAGCACCAAGGAGGAGAACACCTTCAGAGAAGAAAGATAAGCTTTTGTTCGAATGAATATGTCCAGAGAAAAGGTGCAAGAGGACATCCACCGCTGAATCAATGACCCCAGGAGAATGTCTAGATGGTTTCCTAACCCAAATATACAGAAGCCTGACAAATAAAGGATAAGATTCCTGTGGAAGGGAGACTTTTTGCGAGGACAAAATAGACAGAAGAAGCTTTGCTTGTGGATCAGCAATATAAAGAGAGAACTGTGCATTGACAAGTGTCCTTAGAGATTGGAGGTGATTTGATTGAAATGACTTATTTTGAAGGGAGTCCCTAAGATCAGCCCATGCTCGGATGATATTTTGGGCTGATGTCGAAGAAGGATGTCTCAACATCGTATTCTCGTGGGTGCCACTGCTGCTGCATAGCCATTCTTCAAGGAATACATATTCAGCTTTCTTTGCCATCATGTAAATTATACAACTGCAACATCAAACATTGCCAGTAATCAAAAAAAGAGACTGCTACATGTGCTAAAGCATAATTAAGAGCCCACTAATTATCTAACCAAGTCTCATCAATGAACTATAATCACAAGAAAATTTGCACCAAATGAGAGTACAAGATTTAGGTGATTAAAAGTTACCCACCACCTCAATGACATATTTTTCGGACCAGCAAACCCCGCTTCATGAAAACAAAAGTAACTAGCAATGATTTGCTTTCAGATCTCAAAAGGATTATCCCCCTTATAAGCTGGGAAAAGAGGGGGAAGGGATCGGCTTTATTTAGTCAATGGAGTTAGTTAACAATAGAATTTGTTACTCAATAGATATAGCGAGAGAAGTGTTATAGATAACATTTTTGCTCCAGTCTTCTGAACTGATCAAAGAGAAGAGGTGTAAAAGAAAAGACAGAGTTTACTCAAAAGAGTTGATTAAGGGAAGGTTTTTTTTTTTCCTTATCAATTTCAAATTCATTAAGCAACAAACGATAATGACAAGTAGGATGATTTTCTAGAATTCTCTCCAGCACATTGTCATTTCGAAAGAAAGATCACAACATGTTGGGAAAATACACTATCAAATTCATCGTAGTTTATTTTACAGGAACAACAACTAGTACGCCTCAATCCTAAACAAGTTTGGGTTGGCTATATAAATCCTGGCTGATCACGTTACTCCATTTGAACTGTTTATTTTCCCAACACAAAAAAAAAAATAGCACTGACTATCTAAGGCTTCTCTAATCAAAAAGAAAATTAAGCTAAACACACAAGGGAATCTTGAAATGAAAATTTATAGTCAAAAGCAAAATTCTGAAATCTTAGCTGCAAGATAAAGGGAAAGCCAAAAAAGAGAAATAGCCAAGCAAATATTAGAGTCAGAGACGATTCAGAAAGCAAAGATATTTACTTTCTAACAACATTAACATCTCTTAGGACTTTCTTCGAACAGGAAGCAAGCAGCAGATGAAACACTTAGTAAGTCAATATCTAACAGCAATTTACGTATAAAACTGAGAAATTGACTACAATAAGTATAATTTGGCAAATTATAAAAGACCATAGAGGAAAATTCGAAACTTTACCTTCTACGAGCTGTCACTTGAGTGCCAAGATTATTGAATTCGCAAGAAGCTTCAAAACAGCAGTTGCTGCAAGATTTAGAAAAGTTTTATTTTATAATTTATATGAAAAATATGTACCTTTTTCGTCAATTTTAATAAACTAGAACATTATGGTCAATTATCATCCAATTGAACTGTTTTAGTACAATTTCTGAGGAGAACAGAAGATTGTGTAAAATTGGAGGGCTACGGTGACATAAGGAGTAACTACCATTCAAGAGAAATATTACCTAATATATTCCACATATTAAAGTGAGAATCGAAAAAACAGCAAGGAGTAAAACTTTGAAGAAAGGCAATAGATTAGAGTTTGATTTTAAATAGTGTGAAGATAAAACGAATGTAGACGAAGCTAAGAAGATTTTATTTGGTATAAAGTAGTTTCAATTCTAGGTAATTATTGTGCCAATGATAATGACAAGTAACTTTATTTAATTTTCGCATTGATTGATACCCTAAAATCAATATAAATAATTTATTATAAAAAAAACTCGCTTCCGGAGTTTTGTGTGACAAGAAGGTGCTACCAAAACTTAAGGGTAAGTTCTGCAGAATGATGGTCAGACCAACGATGTTGTATGGTATTGAGTGTTGGCCAGTCAAGATCACTCATGTCCAGAAGATGAAGGTAGCAGAGATGAGGATGTTGAGATGAATGCGCGGGTACACCAGGTTAGATAGGTGTGGCCCCTATTGAGGACAAGATGCGGAAAGCGCAGCTTAGGTGTTTTGGTCATGTGGGGAGGAGGTGCACAGACGCCCCGGCGAGGAGGCGTGAGAGGTTGACATTGGAGGGCCTACGGAGAGGTAGAGGTAGGCAAAAGAAGAGGTGGGGAGAAGTGATTAGGCAAGACATGGCGCAGCTTCAGCTGACCGAGGACATGACCCTTGATAGAAAGGTATGGAGGTCGATGATTAGGATAGTAGAGTAGGTAGTCTAGAGTGTTCATAACAGTAGTATTGGCACATTGTCTCGCTTTCTGTTGGTAGTACTTTTTTATGATTAACCGTTATTTTTTTTCATTGTTGATCACCTTACTGTCTTGTTAATTTTATTCTGCTTTTATATGTCTTTTTTGTACTGTCCCTTCTTGTCTATATTTTCATTAATGTGGTGCTTATACTTTCTGAGCCGAGGGTCTATTGAAAACAGGCTCTTTATCCTCACAAGGTAGGGGTAAGGTCTGCGTACATATTACCCTCTCCCAATCCCACAGTGTGTGATAATATTGGGTGATGTTGTTGTAGTAATTTATTATAGAAGTTAAATTGCACAAAAAAATATAATTTAATAATATAAAAAATTATATTACTAATGTATATAGCTTGAATTCATTTTATGAGTAGTTTGAAAATTTTACATGATATTCATACTTATATTGACCCCAAAAATATGTCACCGTAAATAAAAGAAATTTAATTTATATATATCGACAATGTAAATAGGTTTTATATTATTAGTATAATTTAACTTGTTGTAGTAAGTTGTCAAGTAACTAGTTACATTTATTATTTACATAATTCGTATAGTATATAAAAAAATTAACTATGTCCACATTAACTTGCTCATATTATCATTCTCAAACTCGAATATAAGAGGAGGGTTGCGATACGCCGACAATCGGCATAAAAATAATCAATCCATAAAAAATAAAAATATGACTAATGAAAATTCATACATTCGACTCAATTTATTTGGTACTACACTATAATAATAATAATAATAATAATAATAATAATAATTATTATTATTATTATTATTATTGTTGATTGTATAAAATATTTTTCCACTATCGATGCGTATGAAAGGTATAAACTCTCAAACTCAAATCCTACCAAAACCTCATGACATAATCACAAACTCAGTCCCACCCGCACCATCCTACAAGGATAAACTACTGGAAGATGAAGTCTTCTCAACAAATAGGACTTCAACAATTCCAATGGAGATTCAATCATCAGAGCTAGAAGCAACTAAGCTAGGGGAATTGTCACAAAAGGTGAGACAAATAATTCTAATGGATGATGACAGACAACGCATCTACAACCCATGGAGATATTCAGTCATTTTAAAGCTTATTGGGAAGCACCTAATGCACCACTATCTCAAACGAAAAATACAAGACTTGTGGAAGCCTAATGAAAAATTTCCATTAATTGACCTTAGAGAAAACTACTATACTGTCAAGTTTGCAAAAGAAGAAAACATGATCAACGTATTTTAAAATGGACCTTGGTTTATAAATTGCCTTTTCTTATCAGTACAAAAATGGGTGCCAAAATTCGTAGCTAAGAAAGCACAACAAAGTTACACCGTAGTATGGGTACGACTACCACAACTTCCCACGGAATTTTACAATGAAATTATCCTTACAAAAATTGAAAACAGTATTGGGAAATTACTTAAAGTAGACACGTGTACGTCAGCCAAACTAAGGGGAAGATACGCAAGATTGTGCATGAATTGCCATTGGAGCAGCCAATACAAACTCATATACTGGTTGGACTTCACAAACAAGTTATCCCATACGAGGGAGAAAATATACTCTACAAAGCCTGCAGAAGGATAGAGCATATGTGCCATAATTATTCCTACTCTAATCAACCAATCAAGCAAAGGGGAGAGCAACAACTATTAAAGATATTTCAACCCGTGCAAGAAGAAGCTCAAGAGTGGCAGACGGTTTCCTTTCCCAAAAAAAGCAAGGTTAGAATGTCCAAGCACTCCAATAATATTGCAAGCTCATCAAGGGTACTAGGTATTAATGTACGTATTTATGATGCTTCTACTGGTAAGTACCATAATACTCAACACTTGAATATATCAACAAACAACGAAGAATCCAACAACGACTCAAAAGAAATACAACCCTCAACGCCTGTTAACAGTCAAAAAAAATTACCAAGTTATTATTGATAAACCACTTCATGATCAGAGGAGCAGTATTGCCATGCTGCAAGAGAGTACATGGTTTTGGAAGAAAAAAAAATTTAAAAAGTAAAACCACTAAACACATGCATGAACCAAAAGGTACTGACATTACAAGTGTTAACGTGGCAACAAATGCATGCTACACTAATAGCATTAGTCCTACGCTTAACAACAAAAAAATCATAAATAATTTCTTAACTACCATCCAGAAACACCAAGATTATCTCAATTACCCTATCAATAATGATAACACTATTACCATGGGCTTAACTAATAACAATTAACATGCAAAACACTCTCCCCCAACCAACCAACTATCGAACATATGGAGGATAATACAAGACAAGTGGTGGAGGCCATATCTATGCAAGATTTGGATAAAAACGTTACACCAACCCAGCAACCCTCTCAAATACCATGCAAATAGAGCCCATCATTACCACCTCTCCAAATCTCATAGACAATATCTCCAATATAAAGAAGGAAAAACACCAAAATGCCAAGAGTGGCACTATCATTAAGGCGGAGATACAGGCTCATCCAACTCTGTCGCTACCATCGTCAACAAAACATGAAAAATCCTCCACCTCTACCTCATCATTTTCCATCAAACCAAGTGATATATGCCCAGCCACCAAATCCACCGTATCACCAACCTCAATCGTGGTGGAGCTAGGTCTCTTGGGCCATGAAATCTCATTCAATTCGGAGACCAATGGCGAAGAATCCATTCTGATAATCCAAAACACTCACTATCTAGTACAACTAATCTCGGAGGGAATGAACTTGGCAATGAAAAACTATGTAAACTAAATATGGATGAACAACATCCTTCAACCCCTTGCACCTTCAATGAACCAAAACCTAATTCACACCATGCAACACATATGGAATATACCAAGCAGCTCCAATGAACATATTTCAAAAAATCCACCACTAAACCTCCAATTCTTTGAACCGAAGGAACTAACACTAATGAACCCAATATTCACCCAATGGACTGCACAACACATGAACCAATCGATGGAACCACAGCCAGCTCCAATGGAAGATCAGGCTCCACCACCAAACATGCAAAACCAGGAAAGAATGTAGGAGGAAGAGGAGGAAGAGGACATCATGCCACACCTGGGGAGCCATCAGTGGCCTTTTCAAGCCTAAGCAAGGTAAAAATACTAATAATTCAAGGAAAGGCTAGACAGAAAATCTATCTTCAGCTGTCCAGTAACACTCTAAAAGTGCTCGCTGGACATAAGACCTCCACAGGACCCTACAGTGGGGAAGAATGTGGTGATATTCGTGTTAGGATATACTATTAACCATATGGTTTGATTATAGTATTATGTTTTATTTATTGGAATAATTATTTAGTTATTTATTCAATTCAATGAAATCTTAATTCAAATAGATCATTTGTTCATATGTGTGCCATTTACTTATATAGTAGACGATTTAGTGTATGGAGCTTTAGCTCATGCGCGAAAGATTAAATTGTCGGTTCTTATAAGTTATAAAGTTAATGTTCACAATCAAAGATGAAACTGGGCAAAGCATCTTGATGATTGTAGCATAAGATTAAATTATAATCTATCTTGATTATGTATGGGAATGGTTTAGTTCCAACTTCTTATGCTAGTACATTTTTTGTGTATTGAACGGACCAAGTGGAGATAAGTGTTTTTGTACTGAATATATAAAACTACCTCTCTAGCTCATTGAATGTTCTTATACTCTTAATCTTGATATAATTGTTATGATCAATGTGCTTCGTTCATTATTTTGATTTATTAAAAGGTACGACTCAACTGCGAGTTAATGTATTCCTGGTAAATTGAATAATGACAAAGTGCATTTGTGAAATAATAATTAGTTGACAGAATCCGTGTCTTGACCATTGAGATTGATGATACCCCTTTATGGATGCTTGAAAGTTTTCATGTGAAAACCCTGCAGGTGGATTTTGTATCCGTCACATGAAATAAGTTAAGCGGAAGTATAAAGGATTAAATTAGTCGATGAATTAAATTGTCAGTAATTTAATTTATCTGATTGGTATTTGTAATCTTAACACGGGGAGTTAAATAAGTTTTAATGAATGATTTCGAAATTAAACTAAGGAGTGCAATTACAATTTTCTAGTGGAATAAATTGTAATTTATTGTGGTAGGATTAATTCATTCATATTCCGAATTAATACCACAATAGGAAGCCTCGTTATTAAATCTGTGGTCCCTACTGTGCCTGAATATTCTAGAACGAGGAAATTAAATAAGAAAATAGTATCCTTGGTGGGCTAGGAGACTGCTATACATTTTTGGTACGTAGTAGACTCCTACACGTTTTTGACTACACGATTTTAGGAGGAATAAGAATCCAAAATAATTTTGGTCTTGAATTAACCTAAGAAAACGTGCAAAACAATTTGGTATTGTATTAATCAAAAAGCAAAAATGTGAAAGAAACAAAAAGGAAAAAACGTGAAAGAAACAGAAAGGAAAAAAACGTGAAAAGAAGAAGAAAAAGCAACCAAGCTTAGCTTCTGTTTTTTTGGCCGAAAAACACCAAAAGGATACTATTTTTTCTTGAACAAAATACTTGCCACTCAAGTATCACGTTCGGTAGAGATTCAGGATACACAGTAGAAGACTGCAGACCTGGATAGCGTGAATATCATTGAAGATTTGTGCAGAAACTTCAAGAGGTTAGTGTTTCTATCTCGTTAAAGATTATATTTATCTAGTTTACATGTAAGATTATTTGGTCTTGGGTGATTGCTTCCGTTGCGTTTATATGCCTATTTCTATCAATTGGCATCAAGAGCCGTCTTACATCTAACTAGATAATGTAATACGTCATAAAACAAAAATACTTGAATTAGTATTATTTTTTGAATACATGTTTGTCATGTTAAAACAATGATGTTTTATGAAAAACGAGATTAATTGTGTAGTTTATGAATTCTGGAATCAAGACTATGTTAGAATCAGAAACAACGTGTTACTTTATGAAATAGAAACCATAGTTTTGGTGTTGTTTTTGAATGACAGTTTGTCTGAATTGATGAATTCATGAATCATGGATATTATTAGAATCGTATAAATAATATGATTGTATCTGATTTTATTCAAAAGTATAAAAACGAAAAAACCGATTTTACCGAGTGGTCATAGTTTTGGAGTTCTGAATTTTTTGACGAACTCCGATTGACCTGAAATTTGATAGGTTCATCAGAAACGGCCCAATGATCAATACTCACTGATTTTCAGTGAACAACGACGTTTTTTGGCCATCCGGGGTCGTTTAGATGGGTTTTTGGGCGTTTTTCCATTTTTAGAAAAAATTTTATTAACCGAAAATTTTTATTTTAACAAATAATGGTATTAGGGTTCATTCTCTATGATCTCCATTATATGTAGCAGTAATATAATGAATTTATGTGTTGACATAGGTCTTCCTCCCCATCGGATAGATTTATTGTGGTTAATTACTGTGCTGTAATCCCTAATTAATTGATAACTTGTCTTGACTCTCTATCTGAGTTACACGTTGGTTCAATGGAACTAGGGATAATTTAATGTGATATCTACCTAATATAAATTATCAGTTTACTCTCCATCTGAGTTGGTTCTGATTTTTATGGGGTAATATATCTGGCATGACTCATATATTTTGCATGAATAGTTAAGTTTCCCTATCGAATCTAACTATTCGGTAAGCATGATTTTATGTGTGATGTGGTTTGAATTTTATTATTTGTTCAACATATCTAATGATCTATTTGATGTTTATATCTCCCAGATTAATCATGTCTTCCTTCAACCCACTTACCGTTATTCTGAACCAAAACAAGTTAGAGGGTCCGAATTATGTTGACTGGAAACGAAACTTAGATATTGTCTTAACTGCTGAAGGTTACAAATTTTGTGCTGATTGATGAGTGCCCAGAAAAACCTGGGGATAATGCTCCGGAAGATCAGGTTAAGGCCTATGAAAAATGGGTTAAGGCTGATGAGATGTCGCGATGTTACATTCTTGCCTCTATGGCGAATGTTTTGCAACATTAGCATCAGTCAATGGGGTTTGCGTACGATATGCTTGAAAATCTTAAAGAGATGTTCGGAGAGCAAAATCGTGCGGCTAAGCAGACAGCNATAGTTAGATAGTTTATAGTTGTTAGCTTTGTTTTTATTTATTTTCGGACAAATTGTAATTTACTTGTGTTTCAGATTTTTATATATATATATATATAACCTCTAAGCAATCAGCTTAGAGGTATATTTTCTTAAAAAAAAAAAAAGAAGAACGAAAAACCCTAATAGGTTTTGTTCTTGCTTGGCCGAAATTTTAACACAAAAAAGATACTATTTTTCTTGAACAAAAAAAGACTTGCCACTCAAGTATCACGTTCGGTAGATATTCAGGATACACAGTAGAAGACTGCAGACCTGGATAGCGTGAATATCATTGAAGATTTGTGCAGTAACTTCAAGAGGTTAGTGTTTCTATCTCGTTAATGATTATATTTATCTAGTTTACATGTAAGATTATATGGTCTTGGGTGATTGCTTCCGTTGCGTTTATGCCTATTTTCTATCAATTGGCATCAAGAGCCGTCTTACATCTAACTAGATAATGTAATACGTCATAAAACAAAAATCTTAGAATTAGTATTGTTTTTTTTGAATACATGTTTGTCATGTTAAAAACAATGATGTTTTATGAAAAACGAGATTGATTGTGTTGTTTATGAATTCTGGAATCAAGACTATGTTAGAATCAGAAAGAACGTATTACTTTATGAAACAGAAATCATAGTTTTGGTATTGTTTTTGAATGACAGTGTATTTGAATTTATGAATTCATGATTCATGAATATTATTAGAATCGTATAAATAATATGATTGTATCTGATTTTATTCAAAAGTATAAAAACAAAAAAACCGATTTTACCGAATGGTCATAGTTTTGGAGTTCTGAATTTTTTGACGAACTCCGATTGACCTGAAATTTGGTAGGTTCATCGGAAACGGCCCAATGATCAATACTCACTGATTTGCAGTGAACAACGACGTTTTTTGGCCATCCGGGGTCGTTTAGATGGGTTTTTGGGTGTTTTTCTGTTTTTTAAAAAAAATTTATTAATCGAAATTTTTTATTTTAACAAATAATGGTGTTAGGGTTCATTCTATATGGTCTCCATTATATATAACACTAATATAATAAATTTATGTGTTGACATAGTTCTTCCTCCCCATCGGATAGATTTATTGTGGTTAATTACTATGCTGTAATCCCTAATTAATTGATTACTTGTTTTGACTCTCCATCTGAGTTACACGTTGGTTCAATGGAACTAGGGATAATTTAATGTGATATCTACCTAATATAAATTATCAGTTTACTCTCCATCTGAGTTGGTTCTGATTTTTATGGGGTAATATATCTGGCATGACTCATATATTTTGCATGAATAGTTAAGTTTCCCTATCGAATCTAACTATTCGGTAAGCATGGTTTTATGTGTGATGTGGTTTGAATTTAATTATTTGTTCAACATATCTAATGATCTATTTGATGTTTATATCTCCCAGATTAATCATGTCTTCCTTCAACCCACTAACCGTTATTTTGAACCAAAACAAGTTAGAGGGTCCGAATTATGTTGACTGGAAACGAAACTTGGATATATTAGAGTTGAGTTTAGTAGTGATAGAGTTTTGAATTTAAAAGACGTTTTATATGTACCTTCCATTAGAAGGAATTTGCTTTCTGTTTCTAGATTAATGGATGCTGGTTATAATGTCTTTTTTATTAATAACTCTGCTATTATTAAGTATAATAGACTTTTTATTTACACTGCTGCTAGAGTAAATGATTTGTTTATACTTAATAATCCTCCTGAAATCATACAACCAAAAGAGCTAAATAAGGTTGACCTGTCACATAAAAGAAAGCGTATTTTTGAATTGAGTCAAACTTATTTATGGCACTTACGTCTAGGTCATATAAATCTAAATAGGATATCAAGGTTGGTTTCTGATGGACCCCTGAGTTCATTGAAAGTGGAGGCACTACCAACATGTGAATCCTGTTTAGAAGGAAAATGACCAAGAGACCCTTCTCTTCTAAAGGAAATAGAGCCAGTGATAAGTTAGAATTAATCCATTCCGATTTGTGTGGACCTATGAATATACAAGCAAGAGGTGGTTTTGAGTATTTTGTGACTTTCACAGATGACTACTCTAAATACGGATATATTTATTTGTTGCGCCGTAAGTCTGAGTACTTTGAGAAATTCAAAGAATTTAAGACAGAGATGAGAAACGACATGATAAACATATCAAATCACTGCGATCTGATCGCGGTGGTGAATACCTTTCTGCGTAATTCATTAGATACTTATCAGATTGTGGAATAACGTCTCAATTATCTGCTCCAGGAACACCACAACAAAATGGTGTAGCAGAAAGAAGAAATAGAACCCTTATGGAAATGGTCAGATCAATGTTGAGTTATTCCGATTTGCCCTCATCCTTTTGGGGATATGCTTTAGAAACGGCTAATTACATTCTGAATTTGGTTCCTTCCAAGTCAGTACCTTTGACTCCAACAGAATTGTGGACTGGGTGCAAACCCAGTCTGCGGCATATTCGAGTTTGGGATTGTCCAGCACATGTGTTGAAAGGGAAAACAGATAAATTGGAATCGAGGACAGAGGTGTGCGTTTTTATTGGATATTCAAAAGGAACAAAGGGAGGTTTATTTTATTGTCCAAAAGAAAAGAAGGTAATTGTTACGACAAATGCCAAGTTTTTGGAAGAGGATTATTTAATAAACCATGTTCCTAGAAGCAAACTTGTTTTGGAGGAATTGAGCAAAGAAATAACAAAAGATCCATCTCCAAAACACATCCCGACAGCCAGTATTGACATACCACTGCGTTCTCGTAGTGGGAGGAATGTCAATAGGCAAGAGGACGCACAAGAGGCATTGCCCGACATCTCGCTGCCCCAAAGTAGTGGGAGTAATGTTGAGCAACCTGCAATTTTGCAACCTGAAATTGAAGAACAAGCTCATGAAATCCTGGCACCACAAGGTGAGGAGACTAACGTTGAACGCCCAGTTCTTCAAGATAATGTCGTGGACGAAAATGCACCTGTAGTGTCTCGTCGTAGTGGGAGAATTATTAGAAAACCTTCTCGGTATGTACTCTTGGGAGAATCTTATGATAGGATCCCTGAAGAGACTAATACAGAACCTCTAAATTACGACGAAGCACTACAGGATATAGATGCTGAAAAATGGATTACTGCTATGAAATCTGAAATGGAGTCTATGTACTCCAATAAAGTTTGGGATCTTGTGGAACCACCTGCGAGAGTCAAACCTATTGGTTGTAGATGGATCTATAAGAAAAAGAGAGGAGTGGATGGAAAAGTACAAATTTTTAAAGCAAGGCTTATTGCGAAAGGGTTTACTCAGAAAGAATGGATGGATTATGAGGAAACTTTTTCGCCGGTAGCAATGCTTAAATCAAATAGAATCCTCTTATCTATTGCTGCTCATTATGATTATGAGATCTGGCAAATGGATGTCAAGACGGCTTTCCTTAATGGAAGTCTTGATGAGTGCATTTATATGGCACAACCAGACGGTTTCAAGAAAAGTGGTAATGAACATATGCTGTGTAAGTTGAACAAATCCATTTATGGATTGAAGCAGGCATCTAGGGCATGGAACACTTGTTTTGACAAGTCGATTAAGACTTTCGGTTTTGATCAATGTGAAAACGAGTCTTGTGTATATAAAAAATGGGATGGAGAAAAAGTAGCGTTTTTGGTACTGTATGTAGACGATATCTTGCTCATAGGAAATAATGTGGGCATGTTGATTTCAGTCAAGGAGTGATTGTCCTCACATTTTAATATGAAGGACTTGGGAGAAGCAGCCCATATCCTTGGGATCAAGCTCACGCGAGATCGCAAGCAAAGGATATTAGGCTTGTCTTAAGCACTTTATATCGATACTATCCTTGCCAGATTTAGCATGCAAGATTCCAAAAAAGGATTCCTTCCTTTTAGGCATGGAATCTCTCTGTCCAAGGATCAGTCTTCTAAAACGGCTGATGAGATAGAGAAGATGAAGGCGGTCCCTTATGCTTCTGCTGTAGGGAGCCTTATGTATGCAATGCTATGTACTAGACCTGACATCTGTTTTGCTGTTGGCATAGTTAGCAGATTTCAGTCTAATCCTGGGAGAGAACATTGGACTGCCGTTAAGCATATAATCAAGTACCTGAAAAAGACTAGGGATTATATGTTGGATTTTCACTCAAGCGATCTTGTACCCATTGGGTATACAGACTCAGATTTCCAGTCAGATAAAGATTCTAGAAAATCTACCTCAGGAAATGTGTTTACCTTAGGAGGAGGAGCCATATCTTGGAGGAGTATTAAGCAATCATGTGTTGCTGATTCCACCATGGAAGCCGAATATGTGGCTGCCTCT
>MCJB01051167.1:19726-41890 GCA_002018475.1 Nicotiana obtusifolia | reverse complement strand
TGAATAATGACAAAGTGCATTTGTGAAATAATAATTAGTTGACAGAATCCGTGTCTTGACCATTGAGATTGATGATACCCCTTTATGGATGCTTGAAAGTTTTCATGTGAAAACCCTGCAGGTGGATTTTGTATCCGTCACATGAAATAAGTTAAGCGGAAGTATAAAGGATTAAATTAGTCGATGAATTAAATTGTCGGTAATTTAATTTATCTGATTGGTATTTGTAATCTTAACACGGGGAGTTAAATAAGTTTTAATGAATGATTTCGAAATTAAACTGAGGAGTGCAATTACAATTTTCTAGTGGAATAAATTGTAATTTATTGTGGTAGGATTAATTCATTCATATTCCGAATTAATACCACAATAGGAAGCCTCGTTATTAAATCTGTGGTCCCTACTGTGCCTGAATATTCTAGAACGAGGAAATTAAATAAGAAAATAGTATCCTTGGTGGGCTAGGAGACTGCTATACATTTTTGGTACGTAGTAGACTCCTACACGTTTTTGACTACACGGTTTTAGGAGGAATAAGAATCCAAAATAATTTTGGTCTTGAATTAACCTAAGAAAACGTGCAAAACAATTTGGTATTGTATTAACCAAAAAGCAAAAACGTGAAAGAAACAAAAAGGAAAAAACGTGAAAGAAACAGAAAGGAAAAAACGTGAAAAGAAGAAGAAAAAGCAACCAAGCTTAGCTTCTGTTTTTTTGGCCGAAAAACACCAAAAGGATACTATTTTTTCTTGAACAAAATACTTGCCACTCAAGTATCACGTTCGGTAGAGATTCAGGATACACAGTAGAAGACTGCAGACCTGGATAGCGTGAATATCATTGAAGATTTGTGCAGTAACTTTAAGAGGTTAGTGTTTCTATCTCGTTAAAGATTATATTTATCTAGTTTACATGTAAGATTATTTGGTCTTGGGTGATTGCTTCCGTTGCGTTTATATGCCTATTTCTATCAATTCGTACCATCCCTAAGGAGAAACAGATAAGTGAGAATTTTGACTACTTATTAGCGCATTTTTGCTTTTGTTTTAGTCTAAAAACATTGAATTGTGTTCCCAAAACTAATAAAAAGTACAAAATTGCAGAAATGTTGGAAGTTAGCCTCCCGAGATGAAGTCCGACTCAAAAAGGAGTAGTCTGAGCTCAAGGCAATAAAAGGGTACAGAAGCATACAAAGTGCGGTCCCCAGAAGAAATTCTGCAGCTGCAAAAGAAATTACGGTCCACAAAATTCCATCTGCGATCGCAAACAATGAAGGAAAACTCATCAGACTTGCTAGCAAATTGCGGACCGCACATGAATTGTGCGGCTGCAAAAGAAGAGTGTGAGACCAACTTCATAGGGTGTGCAAATTTCCAAGTTCCAAGTCCCTCAGAATTGCGGACCGCACAAGAATTGTGCGGCCGCAGACATACAAGTGCGGACCGTAGAAGACTATGTTGCGACCGTAGTTCAAAATCTGCGAACCGTAGAAATTTTGTCTCACAGCCGCAGTTCAAAATTGTGCAACCGCACAATCCCAGCAAGTTGAAGAATCCTGCAGACCGCACATGGAATTGTGCGGCCGCAGAACCTTCTGAAGAGTATTTTTGTCTGAAATTTCCAGCCTTGTATAAATAAATGAGTTTCATAAAATTAGGTCAAGTTTTGACATCAGCAAGTCCTGTAGCCGTTTTTCTTTGCCTCTTTTAGAAGTTTTCTATATTTTAGAGTATTTTACTATAGATTTTATCAGTATAACTTTACAATATGAGTTTAATTAGTATTTGTTCTTCTATTTCTTCAATTTCAAGCATGAGTAGCTAGATTTTCATTAAGTTTATGACCCACTTAGTGTGTAAACCTTATGGGTATCTAGTTTAGTGGTTGTTTATGATTGGGTGTTTATTATTTAGCCTTGTTTATACTTTAGTTTGTGGAATTAATGGTTGCAAATATTAGTTCATGCCTACTTGACTTAGTCTCTACTTGAAAAGAGAGACTTACTCTAGGAAAACTTGGCTAACAAGAAATTGGGTCAATCGAGAGATTGATTATCCCAACTAAAGGGTTCAACCTAGAGATAGTAATAACCCGACTTGAGCTTTTATCAACTGTTTTGTTTGATACCCATTTGGACTTGAGAAAGCCAAATTGGGCAAAACCATTTTCTGACCCAGAGGTATTGAGTGGATATTTGAGAGTTGATAGCTATACTACAACCCAATCAGCAAAATAAGCATTAAGATTTTTATCTCATCAGGCGAACACCTAGGGGATGGTCATAGCCCTAGGCTTTTTATAAACTTGAAAAACGAATAAAACAATTATCCTAGTCTTATTTTTTTACTTTGCAATCTTTTTTTAAAATAAAAATAGCAACAAAACCGTTTTGTGGAAGTGAAAATTAAGATAGTTCAAATTCATGCATTAGAATATATACTCATAACTCCTATCTAGCTCCCTGTGGATTCGATCCCGACTCTTTGTCGGGTTACTTAATTGCAATCGATCGTTTCATACCTTGTTTTGAGGTGTGCATTGTGCGCAATAGTCAATTTCTGACGCTGTTGCCGAGGAGTTAAAAACGGTGTTAGCTATATATTTGGGTGTATTTTTGGAATATCTTCTTTTCCTTCCATGTTACTAACGTGTTTGAGAAATTGTAGGTGCAACCATGGCCAAACAATGAGCTCGAAAATATTGCTTTGGGGGATATGGACATTGACGATAATCAAGTGGATGGGTTTCTCTTGAACCTCAAACCAAAAGAAGAGGCCGAATGCCTCATGACAATGTGCTCGTTCCACCCCTACCTCCACCACGAGCGGCTCCACACCGGACTTTTCCCAATGAAGGATATGCAAGTGCAATAGTCCTTCCCCCGTATTAGGGAGGGCGAATTTCAAATAACCAATGTGATGCTTACTTTGCTAGAGCAACGAGGCTTCTTCACTGGTGCTCCAGGTCAAAATGCATACAAACATTTGAAGGAGTTTGTGGACACGCGTTGGGGTAATAAGCAAACAAATGTCTCCGAGGATGCGTTGAGGCTAAGGCTTTTTCCTTTCTCTTTATGGGAAAAGCTTTAGATTAGTTGGAATGTTTGCAAAACCATTCCATTAATACTTAGGATGAATTGGTAGAAAAGTTTATTTCTAAGTACTTCTCTCCGAGGCACATGGTTAAACTTAGAGATGAGATTCTAGCATTCAAGAAAGAGCCCAATGAACCACAACACGAGATATGGGAGCGATATAGAACAATGGTTAAAGAATGTCCCAACAACGATATGACGAAGAACATGATTCAACAAACTTTCTATCGTGGGATCAACACAACTAACCAATGTTTAGTGAATCAACTTGCAGGTGGGAACTTCATGACTACGCCTTATGCGGAGGCGTGTGAGATCTTAGATGAAATGGCAGACACATCATCGGTATGGCAATCTCGGGCTAATGTTCCACAAGGTGATCCCAAAGTGATTCACCTCCACAAAGAGTTGCATGACCATGGGCAAGCCATAGCCGAATTGACTAACGCCATGAATCAACTAGCAAAGGCTTAACTTCAACAAGTGCAAAATCCTAGGGAAGTCAATGCCATGAAGGGAGTAAACATGATGGTGAAAAAACAGAAAACTAAGGGTTTACAAGTGCAAAAACGAGTGGACAATTTTGTGCAATAAGATAGTGTGTTTGGTCAAAATGATTCTTACAATTACTAAGAAGATGAGGTGCAATATGTGAACAACTTTCAATGGCAACGAAATAATTTCCAAGGCCCAAATCAATAACAATAGCGACCTCAAAAAAATCAAGGAAATTTGAATTCTAACAACCAAGGTAATTGGAGTGGTGGAAACAATCAAGGGAATTGGCATATCAACAACAATCAAGGAAATTGGAATGGCAATAATCAAGGTAATTGGGATGGTAACAATCAAAGTGGATGGAACAATAATCAAGGCAACCGGGGTTTGGGTTTTCAAAGGCCCCCAATCCGAGCAACCCGCCTCCTTATCCTTCCCATGGTCCTAGTTCTTCCAACAATGAAATGGGGCGTATTGAGAACATGTTCAAGCAAATGATGGAGAAGAATGCCGATTCTGATGCTCAACTTGCCTCACACAACACATTGATCCACAACTTAGAAGTGCAATTGGGAAAAATCTCTCAAGCTCTAAATGCTCGTCCTCACGGGGCACTACCAAGTGACACGGTGGTGAACCCAAAGGTTGGGAACAGCACGGGGCATGCCTTGGCTGTTACTACAAGAATTGGAAGAGGTGGGAATGCACCTACCTCAAGTCAAAGACAACTTGTGGATGATGAGCAAGTAGTACAAGAAGAAAAGATCCCGAACAATGTGGTGCAAGCACATGATGAAGTGTAGATTGATACTGATGACAGTGTGGAAGAGACTCAAGAGGAAATGAACCCGTCTAGGGATCACATTATTGACATATCGAAACTGGTAGTGCAAAAGTATAAGGCACCATTGCCTAAGCCTCCTCCTCCATATCCTCAAAGGTTTGCCAATCAAAATGGCGAGAATCAATTCAAAAAGTTCATTGACATGATGAAGAGTCTCTCTATCAATGTGCCACTAGTTGAAGCTTTGGAACAAATTCCCGGTTATGCAAGGTTTATGAAGGATTTGGTGACAAAGAAGCGGTCGATGAATTTTGAAACTATCAAAGTCACTCATCAAGTGAGTGCAATTGTGCATTCAATGGCTCCTAAATTGGAAGATCCTGGTGCTTTCACAATCCCTTGTATCATTGAAAGTGCCGAGTTTGCTAAAGCTCTTTGTGATCTTGGGACAAGTATCAATTTGATGCCCAATTCGATTTTTAAGACTTTGTGACCTACATCTATGAGATTACAAATGGCCGATCGTTCCATGAGGAGACAGTTGGGAGTGATTGAAGATGTATTGGTTCGTGTTGATAAATTCATTCTTCCGGTGGATTTTTTTATTCTTAATTGTGAAGTGGACTATGAGGTGCTGATTATTCTTGGAGACCTTTCCTTTCTACGGGGAAGGCTCTTGTTGATGTGAAAGTCAGAGAACTCACTTTCGGGGTAGGTGATGAAAAGGTGGTAGTCCATGTGTGCAAATCTATGCGGTAACCAAATAGCAATAAAGTGTGTTCCTTTGTGGACTTGGTGACCGATGTGATTGTTGATGATACAAGTGACACTATCAATGTGGGTGATATGTTGGAGGCCGTCTTGCTCAACTTTGATGATGATGAGATGGATGGCTTCATGGAATGTGTGAATTCTTTGCAAGGAATGGGGTCGTAACACTATGCACTTTGGAAACTCTCCTTGGATCTTGAAAATAGGAAAACTCCTCCTATAAATCCGTCAACTAAAGAGTCTCCGACCTTGGAGTTGAAGCCATTTCCACTACATCTTCGGTGTGAATTTCTTGGCCCTTGTTCTACTTTACCGGTTATTCTTTCCTCTTGCTTGACTAATGTGCAGGTTGACTCTACCTTGGCAGTGCTACATAAGAGGAGGAAGGCTGTTAGATGGACATTGGTGGATATTCGGGGAATAAGCCCCACATTTTTCATGCACAAAACCAACTTGGAGGAAGACGCCAAACCATCTATTGAACATCAAATGTGATGCAATATAAAACGCGAAAACAACAAAAATAAAGGATTGAAGCAAGAAGCTCAATGAACTATCAAGACAACAAGTAAGAACTAGTCTACTTACCTTCTTGATGAAGTCAAGGAGTACCTATACTATACGAACAACCCTCAAGATAGCGATGGTCTTGCAAACTGTTCGATCAAACAAGGAACAAGTTCAATTTTGAATCATACCAAAATTGGACAAGTTAATTCACACGATTTTGGGAGCAAAGATAGCTGCCGATTTTTGTATTAAAATTATAATGTAAGGTACTAAAAATAATGAAGTCTTTAGGCTTATATAGAATGAGCCTTGTCCTAAGCTAACTAGGATCAAACAATTGACAAAAAGATCACAATTTGGCTAAGTTTAAAGAATAGTCACGCAGGACCAAATAAGTAAGATTTAATGTCTTCCATAGCAACACAATAATACAGTATAAACACAACTGTGTAACATCAACATCATATGCCTTACTAAGGCCAATCACCAACGCCTAAATCAAAGCTAACCAACGCCTTGTCTTGTCTTATCCAATATTGATGGCATGAACGTAGCTTGATCAGGTTGACCTGCATCATTAGTCGTTCGTATAGTATAGGTACTCCTTGATTCATCAAGAAGGTAAGTAGACTAGTTCCTACTTGTTTTCTTGATAATTCATAGAGCGTCTTGCATCTATCTTTTGTTTTCTTATTTTCGCGTTTAATATTGTATCAGTTGGTATCAGAGCATGGAAAGGTTTGTTCTTACAATCCCAATCCTGTTCTTCATGCCTTAGGTTTAGGTTCTTTGTCTTTAATTTCATTTTTTCTATTAAAAAAAAGAAGAAGAAAACCGTGGCAAAAAAAAGAGAGAAAGAAAACTGAAACCCTAGTGAAGAATAACCGAAAATTTGTGTGATTAAAGTTGTTAAATCATCTAGGAATTGAAGTCTTGAAGATTAATTGATAAAGAAACGTTCTTGAAGCAAATCTTGAAGTTCTTGATCGTTAGAAATCGATAATCTTGAAATCTTGAAACTCTAGTTGGAATCTTAAAAGGAGCACGTTTGATCTTGAAAGAATCTTGAAGTTCTTGAACATCAAAGTTGTTGTTCTTGGAAGTAGTCACGTGAAACTCAAAAATCTTGAAGTTCTTGGAGTTAAAATTGTAATTCTTGAAGAGTTTTGCGTTGTTCTTGAAGAGGGTCTTGAATCCTCAATCGTTCTTAACGAGTCTTCCTCGAATTCTTAAAGTTCTTGAACATTAATTTGATAGTTCTTGGGGAAATCTTGAACGTGAGAGAGAGAAAGAAAAGAGGGCCAAATTTGGGAGGAGAAAGAGGAGGAATAGGAAACCAACCGAGAGCCTAAGAAGCTAGCCTAAGCCGCGGTACCTAGGGTTGAACCTAAGGGGTCCGGAGGTAATTCTAAGACTCAGCTCAATTATCCTAGTGCATCTTCTTTTCAATATCATAAATGCAAAGGATATGGACATTTCTCTAAGGATTGTCCTACACGGAGGACTATGCTAATTCTTGATGATGGTACTGTATGTGAAGAAGAAAGTGAAGAGGAGATTGAGGAAGATAAGGGGGCGGAATTGGTTGAGTGTGGCGAAGGAGAGTTAGAAGATGAGGGTGTGAATATGTTCTTAGTGGTACGTAGGAACTTGAGCACTATGAGCGTAAAGGAGGAAGGAGACGTGCAGCGTGAGAACTTGTTTCATGCTAGATATAGGGTGAAAGGAAAGGTGTTCTTGATGATAATTGATTCCGGAAGTTGCACTAATGTAGTGAGCCACACGTTAGTGACTCAACTTAATATACCTACGAGGAAACATCCCCATCCTTATCGATTGCAGTGGTTGAGTGAATGTGGGGAGTTAAAGGTGGTAAAGCAGGCACTTATTAAGTTCAAGGTGGGAGCTTATCAAGATGAAATCTTGTGCAATATAGTGCCTATGCAGGCGTGCCATTTATTATTGGGCAAGCCTTGGCAGTTTGATAGGTGTGTTGATCATGATGGAAAGGCCAACACTTATACGACCAAGCTGGAGGGAAAGAGTTATGCACTTAATCCTTTGACACCTAAACAAGTTAGTGATGATTACAAGCGCATGCGAGAGCTGAAAGAGACGGCTAGAGCTAAGGGTGATTGTCTAGTTCATAAGGGTGTTTCCTTGAGTTCTAATGATGAAGTTTCTACTAACGTTCACCCCTTGCCTAGTGTTATTGATGATATTTTACAGGAATATGTGAACATGCCACGAGGAGATGGTTCATTCCAAGTGTTGCAGAAGATCAATAACAACGCCTATGTTATAGACCTGCCAGGTAGTGCCGCTTTGAAAGATGAAGATGGTTCGATTTCGAGAATGAAATCTTCTCGAAAAGGGGAGAATGATGCAGGACAACCTGATCAAGCTACGTTCATGCCATCATTGTTGGATAAGACAAGATAAGGCGTTGGTTAGCCTTGATTTAGGCGTTGGTGACTGGCCCTAGTGAGGTGTGTGATGTTGATGTTACACATTTGTGTTTATGTTGTATTATTGTGTTGCGATGGAAAATATTAAATCTTACTTATTTGGTCCTACGTGGCTATTCTTTAAACTTAGCCAAATTGTGGCCTTTTTGTTAATTGTTTGATCCTAGTTAGCTTAGGACAAGGCTCATCCTATATAAGTATAAATACTTCATTATTTTTAGTACCATACATTATAATTTTAATACAAAAATCGGCAGCTATCTTTGCTCCCAAAATCGTGTGAATTAACTTGTCCGATTTTGGTGTGATTCAAAATTGAACTCATTCCTTGTTTGATCGAACAATTTGCAAGACCATCATTGTCTTGAGGGTTGTTCGTATAGTGTAGGTACTCCTTGACTTCATCAAGAAGGTAAGTAGACTAGTTCCTACTTGTTGTCTTGATAGTTCATTGAGTGTCTTGCTTCTATCTTTTGTTTTCTTGTTTCCGCGTTTAATATTGCATCACTTGCTTCAATCCTTTGTTTTTGTTGTTTCTGCATTTTATATTGCATCAAACTGATGCAATATTAAATGCGAAAACAAGAAAACAAAAGATAGAAGCAAGATGCTCTGTGAATTATCAAGACAACAAGTAGGAACTAGTCTACTTACCTTCTTGATGAAATCAAGGAGTACCTATACTATACGAAGGACCCTCAAGACAATGATTGTCTTGCAAATTGTTCGATCAAATAAGGAATGAGTTCAATTTTGAATCACACCAAAATTGGATAAGTTAAGTCACACGTTTTTGGAGAGCACGAAAGCTTGGCCGAAATTTGTATTCAATATAATGTCAAAGGTACTAAAAATAATGAAGTCTAATGATCCAGGTCAACCTGATCAAGCTACGTTCATGCCATCAATGTTGGATAAGATAAGAAAATGCGTTGGTTAGCCTTGGAGAAGAGCCAAGCGTTCAAGCATTCACAAATTTGGCTGTGGACGAAATTAGAAGTTGAAGATGTACATTTGTGTTTATGTTGTATTATTGAAGACATTAATTCTTACTTGTTTTGTCCTGTGTGACTATTCTTTAAACTTGGCTAAATTATGGCCTTTTTGTTAATCCTTTGATACCATTTGATCTTGTTCCTTTGTCGAGAGATGCAGTTATTAGCATTGATGGAGAAAATCGGGCAGCCGTGTTGCTCGAATTGCATGCTAAGGTGAGGAAAACTTTGGAAGATGCTAATGAAAAGGTAGCAGTCAAGAAGAATAAAGGAAGGAAAAAGCTGGACCTAAAGAAAGGTGACTAGGTTTGAGTGCACTTCTGCAACGAACGATTTCCGAACCATAGGAAAGGGAAGTTGGTTCCGCGAGGAGATGGACTATTTCAAGTGTTGCAGAAGATCAATAATAATGCTTATGTCATAGACCTGCCTGCTGATTATGTTGTTTCTAAGACATACAATATATCTGATTTGACTCCTTGTGCTGCTTTGAAAGATGAAGATGGTTCGATTTCGAGGACGAAATCTTCTCAAGAAGGGGAGAATGATGCAGGTCAACCTGATCAAGCTACGTTCATGCCATCATTGTCGGATAAGACAAGAAAAGGCGTTGGTTAGCCTTGGAGAAGAGCCAAGCGTTCAAGCATTCACAAATTTGGCTATGGACGAAATTAGAAGTTGAAGATGTACATTTGTGTTTATGTTGTATTATTGTGTAGTTATTGAAGACATTAGTTCTTACTTGTTTGGTCCTGCGTGACTATTCTTTAGACTTAGCTAAATTGTGTCATTTTTGCTAATTGTTTGATCCTAGTTAGCTTAGGACAAGGCTCATTCTATATAAGCCTAAAAACTTCATTATTTTTAGTATCTTTGACATTATTTTCAATCAAAAAACGGCAGCAAAATTGCTCCCAAATTCTTGTTGTTTCCGCATGAAGTCAAGGAGTACCTACACTATACGAACAACCCTCAAGACAACGATGGTCTTGCAAACTATTCAATCAAACAAGGAACGAGTTCAATTTGAATCATACCAAAACTGGACAAGTTAATTCACACGATTTTGGGAGCAAAGATAACTGCCGATTTTTGTATTCAAATTATAATGTAAGGTACTAAAAATAATGAAGTCTTTAGGCTTATATAGACTTGTCTTAAGCCAACTAGGATCAAACAATTAACAAAAATGCCACAATTTGGCTAAGTTTAAAGACTAGTCACGCAAGACCAAACAAGTAAGAATTAATGTCTTCCATAGCAACACAATAATACAATATAAACATAAATGTGTAACATCAACATCACACACCTCACTAAGTCCAATCATCAACGCTTAAATCAAGGCTAACCAACACCTTGTCTTGTCTTATCCAACATTGATGGCATGAATGTAGCTTGATCAGGTTGGCCTGCATCAAAATGGGACTCAATGAGGCTATGCAAGAAATGGTCAAAAAGGAGATGGTCAAGTGGTTGGATGCTGGGGTTGTCTACCCTATTTTTGATAGTTCATGGACTTCTCTGGTGCAATGTGTCCCAAAGAAGGGCGGCATGATGGTGGTCACCAATGATAAGAATGAGTTGATTTCCACAAGAACGGTAACCGGGTGGATAGTATGTATGGACTATCGCAAGCTCAACAAAGTCATAAGGAAGGATCATTTTTCACTTTCTTTCCTTGACCAAATGCTTGATAGGTTGGCCGGCCATGCTTTCTATTTCTTTATAGATGGATTCGGGCTGCAACCAAATTCTTATTGCTCCAAATGATCAAGAGAAAACAACTTTTACATGTCCCTATGGTACTTTCGCATTCAAGAAGATGCCATTTGGTTTATGTAATGCATCGACGGCTTTTCAAATGTATATGATGGCTATCTTCACAGACATGGTGGAGGACTACCTTGAAGTTTTCATGGATGACTTCTCGGTGGTTGGGGATTTCTTTGATAATTTCTCGGCTAAGTTGGATAAAGTATTGGCAAGATGTGAAGAAACGAATTTGGTACTAAATTGAGAGAAGTGTTATTTCATGGTCGAGGAAGGCATTATCCTTGGCTACAATATCTCAAAAAATGGCATTGAAGTCGACAAGGCAAAGATTAAGGTGATTTCTAAACTTTCACCTCCAACTTCGGTGAAAGGCGTGCGGAGTTTCTTAGGCCACGTGGGGTTTTACCGACGTTTCATCGAGGATTTCTCTAAAGTGGTGAACCAGTTGTGCAAGCTTTTAGAGAAAGTGCTAAGTTTCACTTCAATGATGATTGCATGAGAGCCTTTGAATTGTAAAATTTCAAGTTGAAAAACCAATCCCATTATCACCGCTAGTATCCATTTTGAGCTCATGTGTGATGCTAGTGGCGTAGCGGTTGGAGCTGTTTTGGGACAACGAATCAACATGTTTTTGCATCCAGTCTACTATTCTAGTTAGACCATGAATGGTTCCCAAGTCAAACTACGCCGTTACAGAGAAAGAGCTCCTTGCCATTATGCTCGCAATTGAGAAGTTCGGTCCGTACTTGATGGGTGCGAACGTTATTGTCCATGGATCATGCGGCACTTCGCTATCTTATGAGCAAGAAAGATTCCAAAGTTCGATTGATGAGATGGGTGCTTTTGTTGCAAGAGTTTGATATTGACATCAAGATCGAAGAGAGAGTGAAAATCAAGTGGCGGACCACTTTTCTCGTTTGGAGGAGGAGGGGAGGCTGCATGATGGCCTTGAAATCAATGACTCCTTCCCCGATGAGCAACTCTTGGCTATTTTAATGAAGGAGGTGTCATGGTTCACGGATCTAGTAAATTTTCTTGTGTGTGGAATTATCTCGGATGAGTTCTCCTCAAACCAAAGGAAGAAGCTCAAACGGGATTGCCAAGATTATTATTGGGATGAGCCATACCTTTTTCGGATTTGTACAGATAGGGTAATTAGAAAATGTGTACCGGAAGAAGAGCAGAGTGATATTCTTGGGCTTGTCATTCTTCGCCATATGGTGGTCACTATGGTGGAGCAAGAACGGTGGCCAAAGTACTAAGTTGCGGTTTCTATTGGCCTGCTCTTTACAAGGATGCAAGTGATTTAGTGAAAAGATGTGATGAATGTCAAAGGGCCGGTAGAATCTCGAAGAAGAATGAAATGCCTCTCACTACTATTTTAGAGATTGATATCTTTGATGTGTGGGGCATTGACTTCATGGGTCCTTTTGTGAGCCCTTGTGATCTTGGTCGTGGTTGATTATGTGTCTAAATGGGTTGAGGCCATTGCTCTACCCAACAATGAAGCGAGAAGTGTGGTGGCGTTCTTGAAGTTTTCACAAGGTTTGGTACTCCACGGGCTATCATAAGCGATGCAGGGTCGTATTTTTGCAACAAGGCTTTTGACACTTTACTTAGCAAGTATAGTGTTACTCATAAAGTTACGACTCCCTATCATCCGCAAGCTATCAGTCAAGTAGAAGTCTCCAACTGAGAGGTAAAAAGTATCTTGTCCAAAACAGTTAATGCTAACCGGACGGATTGGTCCAAGAAGCTCGATGATGCATTATGGGCTTATCAGACGGCTTACAAAACACCTATCAAAATGTCTCCATACCGGTTGGTGTTCGGAAAAGCTTGTCATCTTCCGTGGCACTTGAGCACAAAGCCATGTGGGCTCTAAAAAAGTTGAATCTTGATTGGGATGCGGCCGCTATTTGAGGGTTGCACATTTGAATGAATTGGATATGTTCCGGTACCATGCCTATGCAAGTCCGTCCTTGTACAAAGAAAAGATGAAATATCTGCATGACAAATACATTTGGAACAAAGAGTTCAAGGTGGGCGATCTTGTTTTATTGTTCAACTCATGGTTGAGGATGTTTCTCGAAAAGCTAAAGTCTAAATGGAGTGGTCCCTTTGACATTGTGGGTGTGACATCTTTTGGTGCATTGGACTTGAAGAACAAAAATAATGAGGTATTCTGAGTCAATAGTCATCAGGTGAAGCACTATTTGGGAAAAGTTGGTGATGGCCGCAGTGATTCATTTCAAATGATGGTAATCTTCGTCGTGCCGCTACGTTAAATCAGGCGCTTTTTGGGAGGCAGCCCATGTTTCTTTTTCTTTTCTTTTCTTCTTTTGTAGTTAGGTGTTATTTTTGTGCTAACTGGATTTGAAGTGTGTTGCGGGGATGAGTGTACTTTACAGGAATTGTGCTTAGAAAATTGGTTAACTGTGGAAAGAACTGCGAACCGCAATTTTATTGTGTAGACCGCACAATTATGGTTCCTACAGCAAAAGGTGCTCTGTGTCCGCACAATTACATTGCGGACCGCACAAATTGAAAGTGGAGAATGGCAACTCTCTGAAGTTGGTCTGTAAGAAAAATGGCCAATCTGCGGCCGCACACAAAATTTTGCAGACCACGAAATGCAAGGGCAACTGGGCCCTCAGGTAACAAAGTGCTGACCGTAATTGGAATTTTGCGGCCGCACTGACGTCTCTTTCTCTTGGCAGAAACTATTGGGTATAAATAAAGAGGCTAGGGCATTGTTCCCCTTTTCCCTCTCTGAGCTCACAAATTGCACCAATTTGAAATTTCTTGTTATTATTTGCTCACAATCCTAGCAACTGTTGATCACTCATCTCTTGCACTCATTCACATTTGGTATGCTTCATCATCTTCTTAATTTCTTTTAATTTTCAGATTTCTAGTGAAAATTTAGACCATTTTTCTATTAAATCTATTTGAACAACCATGTGAGGTAAATATGTAATGGGTAGATTGGAAAAGTGCTCTAAAGGGAATGGGTAAATCAATTTTGCATGCTTAGATGTTGTTTCCATGTAAAAATTGTGCAAAAATTTCAAGCCCTAGTAAAAATGACCGTCTGTTAGTAATTGGTTGGAATTTATGGCCATACAAGAAATTGTGTGATTCGTAGAAGTTAAAGTCTAGGGTACTTTAGTAAGGCATGGTTCTGCGGAACGCAGAAATCCCATTGTGGCCGTAGAACAACTTAATTTCTATGATCAGAGAGCTGTCAAATTGGTGACTCTCAAGTGCGGCTGCAAGACAATTTGTGCGGACTGCAGAAAACTAGTTGCAGCCGCAACACAGCCAATTTTTTGTTATCAGAGAGTTGGCATGTTAGTGGTATCTGAATTGCGGTTGCAATGAGAAATATGCTTACTGCAATCCAATTCTACGGCCCCAAAGGGAAATTGTGTGGTCCGCAAGGCCCATTCTGTGGCCGCAATGAAAATTCTGCGGACCGTAACTCTCTACACTACAAGCATGTTTCTACTGTGTTTCTCACTGTATCTTCTGGTGTGTCAATACATTCACTCTATGTCTGAACTTGAATTGCAACTAACAATCGACTTTGCTTGGTATAGAAAATGGTTCGATCTAGAGGCCGAGGCGACACTTCGAAAGGAAGGGGTGACCCTTCTCGGGGACAATGGAAGAGACCCTTGCCTAGTGCCCAACAAAAAGAAATCAGAAAGAAGACAACAGCCAGCAAAGGGAGAGGTGTAGACCTTTCCGAGACCAGTTCTTATGCCCCATCTAGGGAAGCATCAGAGGGCAACTCAGCCTCTGTACATGAGCAGCCAGTTGTCCAGTCAAGGCCGCCAGAGAGGTATCAGCTCAGGGACGAGTCATCCACATCACACAACACTTCCAAGGGTTTGGAGAGTGCCAGTCAGGCTTCTGAGCCTTCTACAACACCCGTCCCCCAGGCACTAGAGATATCAGTGCTGCACATCCCCAATGATGGTAGAGGGAGAGATGTTACAGTTACCGGCCTCGAGAGGTCGAAGAAGAAAGAGGTGTAGGAGGACCGGTTTGTCAGTTTGGCTACCTTCACCAGTTTCCGTGAATGGTGGTCAGTAAGGTCGCTCACTCTTGATCGGCTGTTTCAGTTGAAAGATCTTGAGAGGTATAATTAAGACAGTTTCGAGAACGCAAAGGGTGGATGTGGTTTACCCAGAGTGTGGTGAATGCGAAGGAATACCTTGTCCGGGAATTCTACGCCAATGTGGCGCATATAAAGAAAGGGACAAAGGTGACTAAAGTGAGGAAGCTCAAGGTGAGATTTGATCAGCACACATTGAAAACTTATTTGGGTTTTGATGATGTCGAGCCCACAGAGTACTTAGAGAAATGTGCATTTGGGGATGCAGCTCAGCCTTGGGTAGCTGAGATTTTAGTATCTCCTGGACCACCACCATCATGGATCACAGTAGGGGTTTCTATTCACAGGAGTACGCTGAGCTTTGAGGCAAAGGGGTGGCAGACCTTTATATGCAGCCGACTAGACCCGAGCCAGAATGAGACATATCTTCCTATCTCGCGGGCAATTCTAGTGGATTTTATCATGGCCGGGTACCCCATTAATGTGGGAGCCGTGATGTCGTCCAATATCTCTGTGGTCGCTCGGCAAGCTGACACATCCTACCCCTATCCCACCGCTATTATCGAGTATCTCACAGACGCGAGGGTAGAGACGAGGGACTTTGACACAAAGGTGCGGCCGAAGAAGCCCTTCTCATGGTACTCATTGATGGATGCACACATCCCTAAGAAAAAGGGTCAGCCGTCTACCACCACAGGCCAGTCTGATGAGACACCGGTGGTAGTTGCAGAGGCGATTGTATTCCATCCACTTTAGCCGAGCCTTCATCTAGTGTGCAGCCATGCCTCCACCACTATCCTCAGTTCCCACAGTAGCTCTTGCCACAGGTTCCACCTCGCTTTGAAGCTGGTGCCCATGCCTACTGCTCTACTCTCTACGCTGCGAGTCTCCCAAACATTGGCGAGCCTCAACAACTGGATGCAGATAGTCACTGCAAAGCTGTCTGACTTATCTAGTACTGTTGCAGCATAATCCTCTGTGCCGGCACCTCAGATGCCCCCATCAGTGGAAGACACTCTGAAGAAGCTCCTGGACAACCAGAACACTATCATGGTTACATTGGTATAGCATGGGTCAATGATCGAAGAACTGGGAAAAGAAGTTAAGAAAATGAGGAAGTACCGGGCCTCCAAGAAGTTAGTGGACAAGCTCTAGAGACAGGTTACCAAGCTTGTGGCAGCCGGAGATATTCCATTTGATATGCTGATTGACCCACACCATCCAGGCCCAGATCTTACAGCGCCTACAGCACCTGCTGGCCAGTCTGAGGAGCCAGACTCTGCAGCTGACACTACTGAGGCAGTGCGTCAGATGTGAGCACGTGATTTTTACCGTACCCAAATTATCTTTATTAAAATCATTAAAATAATTTGTAACTAATTATTAGTCGTCTTAGGATTTTATTAGGTTCTTAATTACTCAATTGTTAGTTAATTAATTGATGAAAAATACTAAAAATATTATGCACGGCTTTTAGTATTTGTTTTACATGAGTTAGTAATTAGTCATTTTATAAAATTGAGAAAAAATCATTAAAAATATAGTTTATTTTTATACTTTTCTGGTTTAATATTTAGTTCCTAGAAGTTAGCTTTGTAAATATTTATTTTAGCCAATTAAGAAGGAATTAGGAGTAAAAAATGAACAAAAATAGAAAAGAAGAGAAAAAAAAATAATTGGGCTGATCTGGGATTAAAACCAGCCCAATTAACCCCAAACCGGCCCAATGCCCCCTTGGCAGCCCAAAACCGCCTCTCTCTTAAAAGCCAAACGACGTCGTTTCAGATTCCGACAAGTTCATCTGGGCCGTTAATCTTGATCAAATCCAACGGCTCAGAACCCCATATCCTTTACCCTTATATCGGTTCCAAATACCCCACCCCTTCTTCAGTTCACCTTCTTCAGAACTCTCCAAACCCTAGCCACCTTACTTCACTCACCCAAGCCATGGCTGTCTCGGCCATTTTCCGGCCATTATTCCGGCCAAAACCCGTTCAAATCACCCTAAGAATCACCCCACTACTTCCTCGTCCCAAGATTACATACTTTACAACCAAGAAAAATCTCGAAAACCCTTCGAATTCAGGCTGAAAATCGAACCTTTGAAGGTCTGAAATAAAAGAAGATCAAGACCGATTTTGAACAAAATAAGTTAAAACCGTGTGTTCTTGTGAAGAACACACGGTTTAAACTTTATTTGGTCATAAATCATCAGGTTAAGGGGCTTAAAATCCAAGGTATTCTCTTGAAATGTTTTTTTTTAGTTTCGTCTATCTGAGTCCTCATCTTCTACCCCTTTTCTTTCTGATTTTGGAGTTCTTGCAAAAGTAGCCCTTTTCGTTTTAATTAAGGTTAATCCGAAAAATAGTAGAAATGGTTGAGTTGTTAAAAGGGTTACATCTTAAAGGCTTATTTGAGAAATAAGCTCTAAATGTAAGCCCAAGTAGGGTACTGTGTTGAACTAGATCAGTTCTGGCCCATTTAGAAAAACTAAAATCAGAAATTAGGAGAAGCTTCTGGAAGTGTGTAATTAGGAATCAAACGAAACATTTGGGGGTTAAAATGGAGTTTCAAAAAGCTAAAAACGGATTCAGTTGTGAGAAAGACGAGTCACATGCAAAAGGAATCTAATCGGTTGGGGGTGAGTGAAGGGAGTTCTGTCGTGAGTGGGGATTCTGAAACAGAAAGGGGAAATAAAAGAAAATCAAAAAGAAAAATAATAAAAATAGGAGGGGTCAGGGAAGTATATAAGGAGAGGTCATTCACAGAGAGGGGGGATTTTTTGGAGAGAAGAAAGAGCGAAAAGAAAAAAGAGAAAAAACAGAGTGGAGGTCTGAAAAATTGAGAGGAAAAAGGATAGAGAGTAAAAAATAGAAGGTCGTTTACCAGAAACAGTCTAAGAAAGAGGTTTTTTTTTAATTACATTCTCAATAACAAGAGTATTTTAGAGTTGAATAGAAACAGAGTGTGGAATACATTCGAGCTAAAACGTGAACTGATTTCTTAGAAGTAGTGCAAGAAGCTGTGACTGTTTTTGTTGATTGATGTCGCTGTCTCGTAAGCAAGTTTGTTGCGGTTCTTAGGACTCGTGTATTGATCATATAGGTGAGTTTCAAACCTCTTTGTAATTTCAGTTTTGAAATGTGAATGAACAAGTTATTTGGTGTTTGTTGTCTCAGTTTCGCGTACCCATGATATGCCGTATGTTCTATTTAATTCATGCCTCTACTGTTAATAGTATGAATGTGTTATTAAACGGCCTGGCTGATTCTGTTATCATCTGTCCCAAAATCTATGTCTAATTGCTGTGTTAAAACTACTGAAGGTTAATCTACGTGTTATTACTATGTTATGTTCTGTGCTTTTCCTATTCTTCACATAGCAAATGATAATTTCTGTTATATCGAATTTTGGTGTGAATGTTTCTAAATTGATAATATCTGCTGGAATACGTTCAATATCTGGTATAATGGACAGTGATGTGTTGCCCAGTTAAGCAGCCCTTGCATCTCGCCAATTCAAATTGTAAACAGGCTTTTAATCTGCTGTAATTTAAACTGCTGTGAACAAGTTAAACTGTTGATGTCATGGAAACAACACTGTCATCAAAAATGCAAACAATGGCTACATGGAGATGAATAATGGCTGTTATTTGTAGAGAAGTCACATTAATTAACTGTTTCTTTTGAATGTTGTTATAAAAGCAGTGTTGTTCACAAGATAATTATATATAGCTGTTCTAAGAAAAACTGTATTGAGTTGTTTCTTTAAAGCATCATCTTCTTTGTCAATATAAAATGTGCTGAGGAGCTATGTTTTGTTGTTGTTGAATTGATGGCTACATTCGTATTTATACCCCTTTGTAGAGTTGTTGGCTACATTTGTAATTGTATATCCTTTGTAGGCATATGTACGAAATGATGCTGTTGATATAAGCCTATAGTATAATTAACTATCTAAAGTTATTGGCTGTCATATCTCATAGGGTTGTTTTTTTTTAAAGTTAGTTTTTTAGTTCAAATTTGTCCTCTCGATACACAGTTAACAACTATGCCTGCATTCCCCATTATTGCCTATCGAAATGAGTTGGCTACTAATGCAGACTCCTAACATCTTATAAAACTCCGCTAAATCAATAGAGGCGTGCCATACAACTAGCAATGATCATCCATGGCCCTCTTAGCTGATAAAAAGGTACTATTAGTGTAAATAGGTTTCGACTCTTAAACTTTAGTAATTAGATTTAACATGATTAATTGTGTTGCCACTATGGGTATGGTTCCCGTGACATAGTGACAATAGGAATTTCGGGGGTGCCTTTTAGGTGATCCGATTTTNTATAAATAGAAACTAGTGCCCATTTGCCCTACAAAAACCCATTATCGTTAACCACGAAGAGAAACACCTCCAAACACCATAAAATCACAGCAAATCAACCTTAAAACTATATCCAAAGGAGATTTTCTTGGGCAAATTCTTAAAAGAGGAGATTTTGGCCATCTTGAATATAGTTTGAGCTATAGAACTTGGATTGCAACTAATCTTGAAGGGATTTTTGGAAGATTTTCAAGGGAAACATCGGGGTAAGTGTTCCAAACTCAATTTTGGAGGAATTACCTCGGTTTATCACTATTTTTAGCAATTAATTGGTGATTTATGTTGGGAAATTTTGGAGAACCCTAAAGTTTAGATTTAACATTTGGAGGTCGATCCGATGTTGGAATTCAATAAATTTTGTATGTTTGAACTCGTGAGGAGATAAGGAACCCTTTGAGGTGATAATTACCGAATTTCGAGAAGTGGGCCCGGGCTCGGGTTTTTCTAATTTCGGGATTTCTTAGTAATTTTTATTGTTTTCTCTTGGGCTTTGTTCCCTCAACATATTGTGATGTAATTGTTCTAAATTTGGATAGATTCGACGTACGTGGAGGCCAATTCAAAGGGCAAAGGCGTCGCGAGCTAAGGATTTAGCCGGTTTGAGGTGAGTAGTGATTGTAAATGATATTCTGAGGGTTTGAAACCCCGGATTTGCACATCGTAGTGCTGTATTGAGTTGAGGCATGCACTCGATGATTGTGAGCACGTGATTTTTACCGTACCCGAATTATCTTTATAAAAATCATTAAAATAATTTGTAACTAATTATTAGTCGTCTTAGGATTTTATTAGGTTCTTAATTACTCAATTGTTAGTTAATTAATTGATGAAAAATACTAAAAATATTATGCACGGCATTTAGTATTTGTTTTACATGAGTTAGTAATTAGTCATTTTATAAAATTGAGAAAAAATCATTAAAAATATAGTTTATTTTTACACTTTTCTGGTTTAATATTTAGTTCCTAGAAGTTAGCTTTGTAAATATTTATTTTAGCCAATTAAGAAGGAATTAGGAGTAAAAAATGAACAAAAATAGAAAAGAAGAGAAAAAAAAATAATTGGGCTGATCTGGGATTAAAACCAGCCCAATTAACCCCAAACCGGCCCAATGCCCCCTTGGCAGCCCAAAACCGCCTCTCTCTTAAAAGCCAAACGACGTCGTTTCAGATTCCGACAAGTTCATCTGGGCCGTTAATCTTGATCAAATCCAACGGCTCAGAACCCCATATCCTTTACCCTTATATCGGTTCCAAATACCCCACCCCTTCTTCAGTTCACCTTCTTCAGAACTCTCCAAACCCTAGCCACCCTACTTCACTCACCCAAGCCATGGCTGTCTCGGCCATTTTCCGGCCATTATTCCGGCCAAAACCCGTTCAAATCACCCTAAGAATAACCCCACTACTTCCTCGTCCCAAGATTACATACTTTACAACCAAGAAAAATCTCGAAAACCCTTCGAATTCAGGCTGAAAATCGAACCTTTGAAGGTCTGAAATAAAAGAAGATCAAGACCGATTTTGAACAAAATAAGTTAAAACCGTGTGTTCTTGTGAAGAACACACGGTTTAAACTTTATTTGGTCATAAATCATCAGGTTAAGGGGCTTAAAATCCGAGGTATTCTCTTGAAATGTCTTTTTTTTTTAGTTTCGTCTTTCTGAGTCCTCATCTTCTACCCCTTTTCTTTCTGATTTTGGAGTTCTTGCAAAAGTAGCCCTTTTCGTTTTAATTAAGGTTAATCCGAAAAATAGTAGAAATGGTTGAGTTGTTAAAAGGGTTACATCTTAAAGGCTTATTTGAGAAATAAGCTCTAAATGTAAGCCCAAGTAGGGTACTGTGTTGAACTAGATCAGTTCTGGCCCATTTAGAAAAACTAAAATCAGAAATTAGGAGAAGCTTCTGGAAGTGGGTAACTAGGAATCAAACGAAACATTTGGGGGTTAAAATGGAGTTTCAAAAAGCTAAAAACGGATTCGGTTGTGAGAAAGACGAGTCACATGCAAAAGGAATCTAATCGGTTGGGGGTGAGTGAAGGGAGTTCTGGCGTGAGTGGGGATTCTGAAACAGAAAGGGGAAATAAAAGAAAATCAAAAAGAAAAATAATAAAAGGAGGAGGGGTCAGGGAAGTATATAAGGAGAGGTCATTCACAGAGAGGGGGGATTTTTTGGGAGAGAAGAAAGAGCGAAAAGAAAAAGAGAAAAAACAGAGTGGAGGTCTGAAAAATTGAGAGGAAAAAGGATAGAGAGTAAAAAATAGAAGGTCGTTTACCAGAAACAGTCTAAGAAAGAGGTTTTTTTTTTATTACATTCTCAATAACAAGAGTATTTTAGAGTTCAATAGAAACAGAGTGTGGAATACATTCGAGCTAAAACGTGAACTGATTTCTTAGAAGTAGTGCAAGAAGCTGTGACTGTTTTTGTTGATTGCTGTCGCTGTCTCGTAAGCAAGTTTGTTGCGGTTCTTAAGACTCGTGTATTGATCATATAGGTGAGTTTCAAACCTCTTTGTAATTTCAGTTTTGAAATGTGAATGAACAAGTTATTTGGTGTTTGTTGTCTCAGTTTCGCGTACCCATGATATGCCGTATGTTCTATTTAATTCATGCCTCTACTGTTAATAGTATGAATGTGTTATTAAACGACCTGGCTGATTCTGTTATCATCTGTTCCAAAATCTATGTCTGATTGCTGTGTTAAAACTACTGAAGGTTAATCTACGTGTTATTACTATGTTATGTTCTGTGCTTTTCCTATTCTTCACAT
>MCJB01051167.1:0-11245 GCA_002018475.1 Nicotiana obtusifolia | reverse complement strand
CCCCTTCCCAGAATTGATGATTTATTTGATCAGTTACAGGGTGCGAAGTACTTTTCCAAGATCGATCTTCGGTCTGGATATCATCAGTTGCGAGTCAAAGAGCAAGATATTCTGAAAATGGCTTTTTGGACCAGATATGGCCATTATGAATTTCTTGTCATGTTCTTCGGTCTCACTAATGCGCCAGCAGTTTTTATGGATTTAATGAATCGGGTCTTCAAGCCATTTCTTGACATCTTTGTGATTGTGTTCATTGATGATATTCTAATATACTCTAGATCAGAAGCGGAGCATGCAGATCATTTGCGAGTTGTATTGCAGACGCTGCAACATCATAAGTTGTATGCTAAATTCTCTAAATGCGAGTTTTGGTTGAATTCGGTGGCGTTCCTTGGACATATCGTCTCAGATGAGGGCATCAAGGCGGATGGTCAGAAGATCGAGGCAGTAAAGAATTGGCCGAGGCCTACAACTCCTACAGAAGTGCGTAGTTTTTTGGGCTTAGCTGGCTATTATCGGAGGTTTGTGGAGAATTTCTCTTCTATTGCTGCACCCTTGATGAAATTGACATATAAAGCAGCTAAGTTTCAATGGTCTGATGCTTGTGAAAAGAGCTTTCAGGAATTGAAGAGTCGATTAACATCAGCGTCTGTTCTAGCACTTTCTGAAGGATCTGAAGGCTATGTGGCATACTGTGATGCGTCAAGGGTTGGATTGGGGTGTGTTTTGATGCAGCACGGCAAGGTTATAGCATATGCTTCAAGGCAATTAAGGAAGCATGAGCAGAATTACCCGACTCATGATCTCGAGTTGGCAGCCGTTATATTTGCCCTGAAAATATGGCGTCATTATCTTTATGGAGTTCATGTTGATATTTACACAGATCATAAGAGTTTACAGTATATATTCAAGCAAAAAGAGTTAAATTTGAGACAACGAAGGTGGCTTGAATTACTAAAGGACTATGATGTTGATATCTTGTACCATCCGGGAAAGGCAAACGTCGTAGCTGACGCATTCAGTCGTAAGTCCATGGGTAGTTTGAAACATGTGGAAGCTGATAAGCTAGAGATGACCAAAGATCTATATCGATTGTCTAGTCTCAGTGTGCGGTTACTTGACACAGGTGACAAGGGTGTTGTGGTTCAGAAAGCTGCGGAGTCATCGCTAGTAGCTGAAGTGAAAGCACGACAGTTTGAGGATCCCGAATTGGTTAAGATCAAGGAAGGCATCCCTTTTCAGAAAAAGCAATTGTTCGAGATATCAGATGACGGAGTTCTTAAATACAAAGGTCGATGGTGTGTACCTAATGTTGGGGAACTTCGCAGGCAAATTATGACGGAGATTCACCAATCTCGGTATTCGGTTCATCCCGGTTCCACTAAGATGTACCACGACCTTCGTCAGTTATATTGGTGGAATGGCATGAAAAATGACATTGCTACATTTGTGACTCAGTGTCTGAATTGTCAGCAGGTTAAGGTTGAACACCAGAAACCTGGAGGATTGCTTCAGAATATTGAGATCCCAACATGGAAGTGGGAAGCTATTAATATGGACTTTATTACAGGGTTGCCCAGTTCTCGTCGGAAGTTCGATTCCATCTGGGTTATTGTGGATAGGCTTACAAAATCAGCCACTTTTTGCCTGTCAAAACTACGTACGCAGCTGAAGATTATGTCAGATTGTATATCAAAGAGGTAGTTCGATTACATGGAGTTCCAATTTCTATCATATCTGACAGAGGTGCGCAGATCTCCAATTTCTGGAGATCTTTCCAAGAAGGGTTGGGTACTCATATTAGTCTTAGCACAGCTTTCCATCCACAGAGAGACGGACAGGCCGAACGTACTATTCAGACGCTCAAGGATATGTTACGAGCCTGTGTATTGGACTTCAAAGGAAGCTGGGAAGATCANTATATATATATATATATATATATATATATATAAGTTGTTGTTGGGTTCTTGATAGTGTCATATTACATGTCACAGATACTATTGTTGGTTCGCTCGGGCCTTCGGGTGCCGAGTGCCGGCCACGCCCCCCAAAGTTGGGGTGTGACAATAATGTCCTGTCAATCATTAAGAAGAAAAAGACTAAGACAAAGACTTCATAACGGAGTGTGCGTGGGTTCATGTACACCTCCCAAATTGATGAAATGAAAACTATATACTAGATCCACTAATTATTGTCCTTTCATAACAAAGAAAAAAAATAGATAAAAATTGATAAATATATTTATCATTAAATTCATATAAAATTGATGTTAGAATACCTTTTCTCCATGTTGGATCTATTAGCCAAATAGAAAGGGGAAATTTTGCACAAAAAGGAATACTTTCATGCTGCTATTTAAATATTATTTTTAGTTTAGATATTTGTACGTGACTGATCATATAAAATTTAATAACATCTGTTTATTAGAGCGCTGTTACAGACCCCAATAACTTTCTTGAAGAAAAGAATGATGCAAAACAGTCTAAAATATTACTAATAAACAAGGAAAGAGAAGCGTGAAAATTAATAGGCACCATTATCTGGAGAATCACTAAACTTGATAGCACCAGCAGCAAGGGCGAAGCTGTGTTGGCCCAAGGGTGGTCGGCTGACCACCCTTCGCCGAAAAATTATATTACGTATAAGGTAAAAATATTACTTGTTATTGATTAAAAATAGACTTTGGACACCCTTGCATAGCCCACTGGCAAAGTGTGTAATTTGGAACACCCTTATAGAATTTTCTGATTTCGCCACTGACCAACAATGATTTTGCTCGCTAGATGAGTTCATTATCGACCCATGCGAGCAATCGCTCTTTTGCTAGTAGTAGCAAAGGACTCCTTTCCGGCCATTGAATACTACAAATAATAGAGAGAGCAAACTTCAGCTAAAAACTGAAAGAACCTTCCATGAGGAAATGACTTTGTATCACTGCAAATCATTCTCAAAATAGAGCAGAGAAAGATATCAATTGAATCTTGTACTGTTATCAAATTCCTATAAAATAGATAATAAATTGAAAATATATTTATCATTAACTTCATATAAAATTGATGTTAGAATACCTTTTCTCCATGTTGGATCTACTAGCCAAATAGAAGGGGGAATTTGCACAAAAGGGAATATTTCCTTGCTGCTATTTAAATTTCGTTTTCAGTTTAGATATTTGTACGTGACTGATCATGTTAAGTTTAATAACATCTAATTAAACAATATAATGGTAGCACCAGACTCTAAAAGGTGATAAAAGTTATTTTGTAATGACTCGTTTTACGCCCCAATTTATTTCTTTAATTATATTAATTGAAATTAAGTTGAGAAAATGTACTCGAAGAAAATTGGAAAGAAATGAGACACATGGTCTCGTTTGCGAAAGTCTAAGTCACAAAAGTCAACCCGAAATTCACTTTTGAGTTAGAAGGTTCGGATTTGAATTCCGACGACTCGACTAGCTTCGGGATAGTATATATGACTTAGACGAGTGACCGGAATAAATTTAATAGACCTCGAACAGCGTGAGAATTGAATTGAGGAAGTTCGAAATACCGGTTGAAAGGTCGAATTTTGATCCGGAAGTCGGAATGAAATTCCGAAAGTTGCTGTAGGTTCCTTATGTAATTTTGGACTTGCGTGCAAATTTTCAGACCATTCGGACTTCGTTTGGTTCGAGTTCGGATCGAAGGATCGAATTGAGGATCCTTAGAGTTCATCGAATTGCTTTCAATGCAAATTCTATAAAACGATGTTCGTTTTAGTGTTCCAATGGTTGGAACAAGTTTGAATGAGGTTATAGAACATGTGTGCATGTTCGGATAAAGTCCCGGGGGTCTCGGGTGAATTTTGGATCATAAAGGGGACTTAGTTTGTCGCTTCATGAAGCAACAAACGTCGCGCTTCTGGTGTAATTGAAATTTGAATTAGTAAATGAACTCCAAATTCAGTTTTGTTTGAAGCATTAGATTCGTATCGAAATTTCGGAGCCGTAGCAAAAAGAATCGTCCAAATCGGACTCCGTACGAAGAAGTTAGGCTTATTTTCGTAACGAGGAAGAAATCTGCCGAAATGTCAGATCAATCGCGAACCGCGAAACAGCTTCGCGAACCGCGAAATTTGACCTGGAGGTCGCGAACACGGGCAGAAACTTGGGTTTCCTTTTTGCTGACTTCGCGATGGATTCGCTGTCCGCGAATGGCTTCGCGAACCGCGAAAATACACTGAGGGGTCGCGAATTTGGCTTTCTTCAACACTTTTTCCCGACTTTTAACCCAATTAAATGAGACTTAGGGCTCATTTTACCCTTTCAGAAATAAGAAGAACACACCCACGAGAGATAAAAATTCCAAACACCAAAGAACAACCGAAAATCAACCCCAAACACACTTGCAAGTTAGATTTCGTGACAAATCTTGCAAGAAAGAGAGATTACAACCTCTTAAACATACTTGGGGGCTTTTGAACGGAAGATTTCAGTAAGAGTTGGGGCAAATAGAGAAGGAATCTCAAGAGAAACATCGGGTAAGTATCCTACGACCTAAATACTTCTTAGAACGTAATTTCTATGCTTAATCCCATCCTAAATTCACGAATTTGTGAAAGAGAAGAACCTAGGGTTCTTCTCAATTTCAAGAAAATATGAAATTGGGGATTAATGCCGATTCGAAGTCGGAATACGATGAATCTTATATGGGTGAACTCGTAAAGAGATAAGGAACATGTTTTAGTAATAATTTCTGAATTTCGAGAAGTGGGCCCGGGGCTCGGGTTTTGCCGAATTGGGAAATTTACAGTAATTCGGATTATTTTTGCTTGGGTGATTACCCCACAGCTTAATTTGACATAATGATTATGAATTTGGATAGATTCGACGCGCGAGGAGGCCAATACAAAGGGCAAGAGCGTCGCGGGCTAAGGACTTAGCCGAATTCGAGGTGAGTAATACTTGTAAATGACGTCTTGAGGGTTCGAAACCCCGGATTGCACCTCATAGTGTTGTGATGAAGTGAGATACATGCTCGGTGATGAGCATGGGTTGTTTATGTATGGGGATTGGGACTTGGTCCATCCCGGTTGATAGTTTTTACTGAGTTCTTGACTAAAACTCATATGATATTATTGTGATTGGGCTGATTGCCATGTTTAGGCTTCGTGCCGATTATATTAACCCTTCAAGGGTGGTTGTTGTTATATATGGTATTACAATGTTGGGCATATCGCCAGTTGTGTGGACCCTACAAGGGTGTTATTGGGCATACCGCCATTGTTGTTGCATGAATCATTTCATCAACTTGGTTTTGAAACACATATGTTGTTTCCAAATGTTTTTAAATGGATCGGGTGGCACGCCGCCACAGGCCATGACTAGCCTTGACTAGCATGACTAGCATTGCATCGCATTAAATGGATCGGGTGGCACGCCACCACAGGGCACAGACATGCCTGGATCGTGTGGCACGCCGCCACAGGTCATGACTAGCCTTGACTAGCATGACTAGCATATATTGCGCCGGAACCACCCACCGAGCGCGGGTACCCAGGGGATCGTGTGGCACGTCCGTCACAGGTCATGACTAGTATTGACAAGCATGACTAGCATTGCATTGCATTGAATGGCATAGCATCACATCGCATTGCATTGCATTGCATATTTGGTTTGTGGTTGTTCGTTTACTTCATGCTATCTATTGTGATGTTATGTATTTACTGATCCATCGTGAATTACTTGAGTTTTATGGTTTCTTGCTTTCAGTTCTCATTTATATTTATTACTCACTGAGTTAGAAGTACTCACTTTACTCCCTGCACCTTGTGTGCAGATTCAGGCGTTAGCGGTCCCACTCAGAGGTACTGAATACTACTACTGGACCGAAGCTTCAGAGATTACGAGGTAGCTGCTTGCGTCCGCAGCTCCGTAACTCTTTTCTTTCGTTGATTTTGCTTCCCTCGAACATTTGTTCTTAAGACATTGTAATAGATATATCATCAGTAGGTCTTCTCTAGTGGCTCATGACTTTGTGACACCCCGATCTGAGGGCTGTAGTCGGGATGGTACTTTATATATATACTCCGACTGATTTTGTTATTATCTGTTCTTGTATAAATTGCGTGTTTTAACTGTTTGACCGCAGTTGGATTGGTTTGGCTTGCCTTGTCCCCACGAGAGGCGCCATCACGACCGGGTTGGGATTTTGGGTCGTGACATATTTTCACTTCATCAAGTGGAGCGTTGTTACATGACCCCAAACAAAGACCTGATATTGAGTTATGGAGAAGAGTTGTTGTTGTTGGAGTCCTCTTGACTTAGCAAGAAGTAAAATTAAGTTCCACCAATTATGATCTTTTGTGTATTACAAGAAAAAAATATATTCCCATTTAACTTTCTCCGATAAATTCTTAGACATTATTATTAATATTTAACATGCAAAAAAATTTATTAAGACACTTTTCAATATACTAATATTATTACTAATGTTTAAAATATATATTTTTATTAAAATTATGGTTTACTCAACAACCAAACACCTAAAATGACTTCTGTCGCAAACACTTACAACTTCCAAACCAAGAAAAGAGAAGAGATAAAAATTAACAAAGGGAAATGGAAAAGGGACAAATGATGAATTGTATAAATTAGACAATTGAAGTATCTAAAAAGAAGCTATATACAACTTAGAAAAACTGTGATGGTGCAAATATATTCCACGCTTTTAATCCACTTCAACCCGATGAAACTTATTTAATGATTATCGCTAGCTGTTTTTTGGTCCCAAATCTTTAGGGTTTAGCGCATCAAAAGTGTGAGACAATGAAGGAAAATTCTTCTGCCCTAAAATATGAGTGTAAGTGAATAGAAACAAGTCATTGATACGTAAAACAAAGGGCACCATGGGCAAAGAAGACTTTGTAGAAAGACTTGTTCTACGAGGACTATTTCATGAACAAGGTCTTAATTTATGTGATAACTTTTTTCATTAAAAGATGTATGACAATATATAGTCCATTATATGTCATATAATTTTCGTTTTTTACTTGATTAAACCCTTTTTTTGGTGGGAGGAACTTATTTTCGTCATTGATGTGACAGTAGTTTCACACAAATTTGATACTTCAAATTTTTCCAAAGCTGTCATCTTCTTGCTGGAAACTTCAAAGGCATAGTTTCTGGACACTGATGGAGTACCTTTTATAATACATTTTATCCAAAAGTTTGAGGCATTTGTTTTTGGCTAATCTGATGGTCTGAAAATATTTTACGTTTTAATCTCTTTAGAGTCGAGAGATTATTATTTTTCATGGAATTAACTAAAGAATTAGTCCAAGTAAGAGTAATTTTATTTACTAAAAAAAGGGTAATTTTTCATCCAACTAAAGAATTTATAAAATCATCACTACATACTAAAATGAGCTACAAGTTATTTTCACTTCATCAATTGAGATAATGTTAAATGGCCCCAAACAAGGACACTTAAATAAAGTTGTACTCTGGAGAAGACTTGACTTAGCAAGAAATTGAGGTCCGTCAATTATATTCTTTTGTACTGTTTTTAAAAAGACAAAATACCTTAAAATCTTTCTAGGCAATGTATTCTTCAACTACAGTTCTAAATGCTATATATACGTTTGCCTGGCCTAATAACAATCTACAAGCAAACAGCTATTTAACACATACTTATCAGTTTCTAGTCTAAAGCTTTGCACATCATGAAGGTGTTATCAAAAACATTCTGTTTTTTCTTGTTTTTCATTTTCACAATTGCCAAGCTTAGTGTTTGTATTGGCATTTGCAGAGAAAATGAGCAACAAGCGTTGGAGAGTTTGAAGAAGGAAGTATATGATCCCTCAGATTCTCTCTCCTCTTGGATTGTTGGAAAAGATTGTTGTGAATGGGAAGGAGTTGAGTGCCACAGTCTGACTTGTCATGTGATTGAGCTACACATAGGCCGTGATTTGTACGAACCAAGCTATGATCTAAGGATCAATAACCTTGAGTGGCTGCCAAGTCTTTTCAATCTTGAGAACTTGAATATTTCTAGTGTGGATCTCAGCAAAGCAACTAACTGGCTACAGGTCATTAACATGCTTCCTTCTCTTGTTGATCTTCGTTTATATAATTGTAGACTTCAGCATATACCACCTCTACTTCATCATAATTTTTCTTCACTTGAAACACTCGACCTTTCTCGGAACAACTTTAGTTATTCTATTCCCAAATGGGTTTTCAATCTCCCTAGTCTGGTTTCTCTTGATTTGAGTGATAGTAATTTGATTGGCCCTTTTCCCAAAGGTCCTGTTAACTTTACTTCTCTCATGACCTTCACGGCAGATGGCAATTCTTTCAATTCTCTTTTACCCAGATGGTTGTTTGATCTTTATAATCTTAAAAATCTTAAGCTTAGTTTTAGTGGTATTGAAGGTGCAATGCCGCGTGAGACCAGAAACACAACAAAACTTAAAAATCTTGATCTTTCATACAACAACCTCAACTCCACTATCCCGAATTGGTTATATCGATGCAAAGATTTGGAATCACTTAGTCTACGAGGAAACAATATTGAGGGAGTAGTTTCAAATGCGATTTCAAATTTGAGCTCACTAACTTATATTGACCTTTCTACAAATATGCTTTCTGGAAACTTACCAAATGTAATTGGAAAGTTATCGAAATCACTCCCAGAAAGTCTTGGCCAACTCCCAATGCTAGAATTGTTTGACATCTCTAACAATAGGTTGGAAGGTGTTGTAACAGAAAGACATTTCACCAACTTGACACAATTAAGCCATTTCGTTGCATACAACAATAATCTGACTTTAAAAGTGAGTCAAAACTGGATCCCACCTTTCCAAGCCACAGATATTGAATTAGGCGGCTGGAATATAGGTCCTCTGTTTCCCATGTGGCTCCAGACTCAAAAGAATATACGTAGTGTGGACATATCAAATGGTGGAATACAAGGTGAGGTTCCAACTTGGTTTTGGAACTTATCTTCCCAATTTCAGCTTCTCGATCTTTCACACAATCAGTTGGTTGGTGAGGTTCCAATCATTTCAACACCTTATATAATGGTCTTGAGTTCCAACAATTTCAGTGGTCCGCTACCTCATATTTCACCCGATTTAGTAGAGCTAGACCTCTCGAACAATTCCTTTTCAGGAGGTTTATCTCACATCTTGTGTGAAACAAATAAAAATGGATCCTACAAACTGGAGTCCTCAAACCTCGGGGGAAATGATTTGTCAGGAGAAATTCCTGATTGTTTGATGAATTGGCCAGAGTTAAGAGTTTTAAACTTGGGGGACAACAACTTGATTGGAGGCATACCAAAATCCATGGAGGTTTTAAGTAATTTGCAATCTTTGGACTTACGAAGAAATAGACTTACTGGTCCATTACCTTCATCATTGGCAAACTGTACAGAGTTGCGGAAAATTGATTTAGCTGAGAACGAATTCGTTGGACATCTACCACCATGGTTAGGAATGAAGTTTTCAGGTTTGACAATCCTTAGCCTTAGCTCAAACAGATTCTATGGTGAATTGCCTCCAGAAATTTGTCACCTTAAAGATCTTCGAATCTTAGACCTTGCAAACAATAGTTTCTTTGGAACTATACCAAGATGTATTAGCAATTTAACAGCAATGGTCGCCAGAAGTAGGTTGAGGGCTCATATTTGGTATTTTTATTTTGGTTATGGAGAAGTTGTGATAGAAAGCGCAATGGTGACAACTAAAGGCAATATTTACCAGTATGATAAAACATTAGCATTGGTAACAAGCATGGATATGTCTAACAATAATTTCTCTGGAGATATTCCCATAAATTTTACCAGTCTTGTAGGATTGAGAATCTGTAATTTCTCAAAAAACCATCTGACAGGTAGGATCCCAAATGGCATTGGCGACATGAAAGTGCTCGAATCCCTTGATCTTTCAGAAAATCAACTTTCCGGTCAAATCCCGCAAAGCTTATCGAGTTTGTCAACTTTGAGCTTCCTGAATCTATCTTATAACAATTTGTCAGGAAAAATACCAGTGAGCACTCAACTTCAAAGCTTTAATTCCTCGAGTTTCCAGGGAAATGAGCTTTGCGGGCTTCCACTCTTGGCGAACTGCAGTTCAGGTAGTCAAATTCCTGATGTTGATACCGAAAAGGATGAGCTTGATGAAGATGAACTGGATTGGTTCTACATTTCAATGACAATAGGATTTGGGCTTAGCTTTTGGGGAGTATGTTCTTGTTTGCTTTTCAAGAGATCATGGAGACATGCCTATTATCGTTTTTTAGATAGGTGTTGGAAATACTTATGTGAAAAGTTACAAATACATGGATGGATATGATTGAGGAGATTGTTATTCTCAAAAGTCTTATTGTATGCTTACTTTTCCTACAATAAAAAATAAAAGACTGGTAGCAACTGATATTTTTTTAGATGGCTGTTCGCAAATGATGTGTACATTTCTTTAGGCATAAAAAGAAAGCTTTCTGATTTCTTTTTATATTTTGGAAGAAAACCTGAAAGTGGTGCAATCAAGTAAAATATATTAAGCTGAGGAATTTGGTAGAGAAAATGAAAATTAATAGAGCCATGCCTCAGACTAGCTACGATCAAATCTATATTCTGACAAATCCCCAATAAACAAAGAATTACTCTGAGCAATGTATTAACAGTGCAAAGTATAAGCATAACAAAACCGCGAAATATGACAAAAATATCAGTTCTGATAGAGCATTGAACGATAAAAATGACTAGTACTCTTTCTTCACTTATGCTTTGCTGATAAACCACAGTCGAGGTGTTTGTTAATTCAACTGACAAAGAAAGAAAAAAAGTTACCAAAATCCTGACAAAGAAAGAAAAAAATGCCAAGTTGATATCCGAAAATCATACATAATAACCTATACAGTGATGAAACTTTTAGTTGTTGAATTATTGGGAAGCCATTTTTTATTTTTATTTTTGATAGATAAGAAACAAACTTGGCTGCTTAATGTTTTCAGATTATCTACTTTAAAACGTCAAATAGAGCAAGGCAACTCCCAATTTTCATCAGCAAGAATCTCTTCATTACTCTTATTGTTATTGTTATTGTTGTTGTATAGACAATTGTTTATAATTAACATTTAGGCAACCTATTAATGTAAAAACTCCTTTACAGTGTTAGTGGATAGAAACTTACAAAGAAGTATAGCTTCCATCTACTGTGCATTACAAGAAGTAAGAAACACCATACAAGAAACATGCTATAA
>MCJB01051166.1:10693-29908 GCA_002018475.1 Nicotiana obtusifolia | reverse complement strand
ACAATTCAGATCTTGGAGGACATGCTCAGAGCATGTATGATTGACTTTGGAGGTTAATGGGATCGATTCTTGCCTTTGGTCAAGTTTGCTTACAACAACAATTATCAGTCCAGCATCGAAATGGCTCCATTTGAGGCTTTATATGGTCGGCGATGTCGTTTTCCCATCGGATGGCTTGAGCTCGACGAGGTATGGTACTGATTTGGTGAAGGATGCGTTGGAAAAGGTAAAGTTGATTCAGGAGTGACTTCGCACATCACAGTCCAGACAGAAGAGTTACACGGATCAAAAGGCGCATGATTTATCATTTATGGTGGGCTAGAAGGATCTCTTGAAATTCTCGCTGATGAAGGGGATCATGAGGTTCGGGAAGAAGGGCAAGTTGAGCCCAAGGTTTATAGGCCCATTTGAGGTGTTGAGACGAGTTGGGGAGGTTGCTTATGATCTTGCGTTGCCTCCCAGTCTATCAGGAGTTCATCTGGTTTTCCACGTGCCTATGCTCAGGAGGTATCATGCCGATAGATCACATGAATTAGACTTCAGCACGATTCAGTTAGATGAGAGCTTGGGTTATGAGGAAGAGCTAGTTGCCATTGTTGATAGGCAGGTTCGCCAATTGAGATCCAAGAGGATTTCTGTGGTAAAGGTTCAGTGGAGGGGCCAACAAGTCAAGGAGGCGACTTGGGAGTCCCAGGAGGACATGCAGAGCAGATATCCACACTTATTCAACACTCCAGGTATGATTCTAAACCAGCTCGAGGACGAACGTTTGTTTAAGAGGAGGATAATGTAACGACCCGACCGGTTGTTTTGCTTTCTAGAACCCCGTTTCCCTAAATAAGACTCCTTGTATGTGCTTTTACTGTTATATGACTTGCAGGTATGATTAGTTCAGAATTTGGAAGGATTCGGGTTGAAATCGGAACACTTGGTTCCATGGTTTGGTTTTAAAAGGCTAAGTTTGACTTCAGTCAACATTTTGTATAAACAACCTCAGAATCGGGATTTGATGGTTCCTATATGTTCTTATGGTGATTTAAGACTTGCAAGCAAAATTTTGTGTCATTCCGAGTAGTTTAAGTATGTTTGGGCGCGTTTGGAGTAAGTTTGAAGAATTTGAAGTTATTAAGTTGATTCAATTTGGTTTGGGGTGTGATTTTTTGTTTTGTTTATGTTTTATGCGTCCTTCTTATGATTTAGAACTTGTTGGCATGTTCGGGTGGGGCCCCGGAAGCCCCGAGTGTTAATCGGACGAGGCTCAGACCAAGTTGGGACTTAGGAACAATAGATGAAGCTCACAGCTTCTGGTACAATCGCACCTGCGCTTGGCCAGCCGCAGCTGCAAGCTCCCAGAAGCGAGCCCCTAATCGTAGAAGTGGCCCAACATGGGCTGCTCAGGCATCGCAGATGCGCAAGGCAGACCGCACCTACGTAGGCACAGGTGCGAAGGAGATGATCGCAGAAACAAAGTCAGGGCAGGTGCGGCGCACGCACCGCAGAAGCAGTCTCACAGAAGCAAGCCACTGGTCGCAGAAGCGAGGGAGCCAAATGAGGGGAGGACCGCATCTAAGAGGCCCTTTCCGCAGATGCGGAGCTGCAGAAGCGACCAAACCTGCGCATGTGTGAAAATTGCAGAAGGCAGAACCTCAATTTAATATGGGACTTAGGCATTTTGAGCTCATTTATTTCATTGCTTGGACGATTCTTGGAGCTCTTAGAGAGGGGTTTTCCACTTTGAGGTAAGTAATTTCTCCCCACCTAACACCTTGAGGTAAGTAATTTCTACACCATATGAGTTAAATACATAGATTATGGGTATATTTAACATGTAAATTAGTAAAAATCATGAGTTTAGATAAAAACCTAAGTTTTTGATAAAAATGTGATTTAATCACGAAAATGGTTATGGGATTTAGTGAAAATCATATATTTGAGTTCATAAGGTTATGGGTAACAACTTTCTTCAAAAAATTTCCAGATTCCGAGCACATGGGACCGGGAGGTGAATTTTAAGAATTTTTCAATTAGGTTTGGGAAATCACTTTAAAAGTTAGGAAATGAACTTTTGAACAAATATTGAATATTTTAAGTAACATTTGACTAATTTCGAGTCGTTTGGCACTGAGTTGAGGGTTTAAAACACAATTGTGGACTGGAGAGTAGTTTTGAAATGAGATAAGTCTCTTTTCTAACCTTGTAAGAGGGAATTAACCCCACAGGTGAATTGAATCAATATGTGCTTCTATTGGTGGGGCTACGTACGCACGAGGTGACGAGAGTCCATACGTAGTTACTAATTATACTTATGTCTGGGTAGTTTAGGACCCAAATCATGTTATACTTGCAATATTTGCACCCTGCTTGTAATTTAAGTACCTAAACCATAAAGGAACTTGATAAAAGAATTGTAAAAGGCCAAATTTTATTTACTTGAGTTTTGGACGGGTTACTTGACCATTAATGAGAATTGGTGTTTTCTTTTAATATTAGCCTCTTAATAATCTTTGAACCGGTTGTTTATAAAGTATTTTTCTTCTTGTGGAGCGGGCAGGACGCCTCGGTAATAGAAATAGATGCATTTATGGTCGTGCCGTTCGACCCTCAACAATGCATAGTTTATATATTTGTATGCTGGATCGGGCCGTACGACCTCGACATAATTCGTGCATAATAATTCTTGGAACCCAGTTGTAATTGATATTGTTTCATTGGCTTGAGAGATTAATTTGTTAAATGATGGAGATTAATTTAGGATTTACTATTAGTGAAAGAATTGTTTATTTATTTCTTATTATTGAGTTTTCATCTGTATTTCTATAATCCATGCTTAATTATAAATTTGGTATTTGTTTTTAGCCCATAGTGTCGAATTCGACCCCTCGTCACTACTTCTTTGAGGTTAGACTAGATACTTACTGGGTACATGTTGTTTATGTACTCACGCTACACTTCTGTACTAATCATGCAGGATCTGAGGCAGGTGCATCTGGCTATCAGTCCGGCGCGCATCCTTGATTTCTTCGAGACTTAGCGGTGAGCTGCCTTCCGAGCCCGTTCTGCAGCACCTGAAATCTTCCTTTTGTTTTTACTTTCTGTCTATTTCACTTCAGACAGGAGTATAGTATTTTTGTGTATTCTACTAGTAGCTCATACACTTGTGACACTAGGTCTTGGAAATTATGCTAGTACACAAATGATGATCTTTTTTTTTTTTTGGATATCTACTTATCTCATTTGCTCTTAAAATTAATTATCTCTCGTCTTATTAAATTCTTGTTTCCGCAATCACGACCTATAGGAGAAACTGGATCATGACAAAGAGAGCCTATATATTATTAAAAAAGAATGAATATAATAATGATAGACTATAATAGCCCTAAAATATTAAATTAAAAAAAAAAACTCATTGGGAAAGGAATAACTGTAATAACTTATTTTTTTGGACTATAATAACTTATATGTTAATTTTTTAATATTTAAAATTTTAAATTTAATACAATCTTGTCTATTGTATTCTTGTTAAGAATATGTAGGAATGTTTAATAAAATCAATTTCATAAGAATCCTCCATATTGATAATACATTACCCCTCTATAATATTCAATATCAAAAAATTAAAAGTAATGCTAAACGGACTGCATAAAGCTTTGAAATTGAGAAAAAAGTTCCCAAGATAATATATTATTTTATTATATTTGAACTGTTTTCCTACTCAAGTAATATTTTTTTATTACTAAGTTTTCATGTAATATATAAAAATATACCCATTTTATTAAAGAACAACTAAGAAAATTTTTAAGAATATAAATGTGTGCGAAAGGAAATAAAAAGATTGGTAAGAGCCAATACCACTAATGATTTTGCAAACATAAAGATCTAAAAGTGGTTATATCATCGATCTTTTACTCTTTAAAAATAAAATTATGGTGGACATAATTATAATCACGGTTAAATGTTCAAACATGAAATGAACTAATATTAAGAATCTAACAGAAAATAATTATATTTTATGTTAACACCAAATAATAAGAAATCTTTCAATTAATTATTTAGCAAGAGAATCCAACTAAATTATTTTTTAAATTCATCATATGAGTAAAATTATTTTTCAAGTTAAAAAAAATTATAGGGTACATAAATTTATTTCGTAAAAAGAGTGTTAGAGATTAAAAAAAATAGATCACATAGTAAAAAAGATTAGTATGATATTAAGAAGGCCATACAAGTGTTCGAGGAAGCACAATCAAAGTTAAATCCTGAACAAGAATAAGTTTTTAAGACTATGTTATAAAAAATCAACTCTGGTTTAGCGAGATTATCCTTTGCTGATGCCTTCGGCAGAATCAAATTCATATGTCATGTATTACTTGCAACTGTCATATCAAGAGGCATGATATTGTTAGCAACACGAACAAGTGGTGTACCAGCAATGATTTTATTATGAGGTCATACAACTTACTTTATATTTGATATACCTCTTCAAATAACTGAAATAACCATCAGAAATATATCAAATCAGAGCAATAGTGCTAAATTTATAAGGAAAGCAAAAGTGATAATATGGGATAAAGCGCTTTTGGCTAAGCGTCAAATGATCGAAACAATTGCTCAGAGTTTTTGAGATATATTGAATATCGACGAACCATTTGGTGGAAAAGTACGAGTCTGGGAGGTGATTTCTGTCAAGTACGATCAGCAGTTCCAAAATTGACCAAAGTAGAAATTATAAAATTTAGCTTGTCAAAATTATACTTATGACCTAAAATGACAAGAAATATAAAAGTAAGAATAGATCCAACATTCAGTGACTTCTTGCTTTATGTCAGAAACGAAGAAGAACATCCAATAAAAGATGATTTAGTTCTTTAGAGCACTTGGTTATCAACCTCTATTGGTAATGCATTTAATAAAGAAAATATTTTCATCATTAGATTAAAACGCAATTTGTGCAAATTACATGATAGAAATTAAAGAACTATCTTAGCTAGCAGAAATAAATATGTTAATCAACTAAAAGGTTGATTGCTAAGTTTTATGGTAAAAATAAAATATTTTTCAGTTTTGACCGAGCAGAATACCAATAACAACTATCAAGAAGAATACTTAAATACTTTAATACCAAATGGCCGTCTACCGTACATGTGTGTTATCAAGTTCATTATTCCTTACTTATGTTAGTGTCACCATATATATAATAGACTAAGTTACAATTGATCTTCCGTTGCATATAGGTTGATTTTGAAGAAAAATATGCCCGTTATGCTACTGAAAACTTAGATCCGCTGAATAGCTTATGTAACAGTACACATATGATATATAGAAGTTTTGACAACAACGTCATACATGCAGAACTTATGATACTGATCAATGTGCTTCTAAGTATGTGTTTATTCCCGCATTCAATTTTCGTCTTCCGAAACTAAAGAATATCCTTTTAAATTTGTGTGAAAATAATTTTCAGCATGTTTGTGTTTTTATAGTTATAATAAATAAAGCACAAGGACAAACATCTTAAATATTGAACTATATTTACCACAATATGTTTCTTATACCAATAACTATATGTTGCACTTTCAAGAGGGATATCAATATCGACAACAAGAGTTCTGATTATGGCAGAGTAACTGAAGCATTAGAAGAAAACACATACAAAGAAACACCGTCTATAAAGAAGTAATTCGATAAGATACCATCACATTAGATACCTTTAAACTACAATATATAATTATCTATTTAACATAACTAAAATTGATCATTTATGTAAGTTCTGATGATATCCTTTCATTTTGAATTCACGTATTATGCTAATCTAACAATATTGCCATTTAGATAAATTTTGTAGTATTATATATATAATTTCTTTCATTAATTAAATTTATTGTTCCTTCATATAAATAAATATTTAAACCATCATGTGCCATTATTAACGTGCAAGACACGTTTATAGATACTAGTCAAATGATAAGTGAGAATCTTTTGCCATGTGACAATTTTTCATTGGCTCTTTTTTTGTCTTTTTTTAAAGGTAATCTATAATTAAAAATACTATAAAACTAGAAAAAATATTACTAAGAAAAGAACGAAATTACTATTTTTACCAAAATTAGAAGGAAACCATATTTCTTTTGCAAAAGAAACACACCTAATATTTAAAGCGTGACTCTTTTTAATTGTTTTCAATTTCTTAAGTAAAACTTATAAAAAGGTAAAATAAAAAATATCAAGATTAGACTTAAAAACTATTTAAATATTAAAAGCGAAAAAGGAAATTTAAATATAATAAAAAATTAAATACTCACAACATGAATTAATTATCTTGAATTTGAAATCACAACCAAATAATATATTAACTCAATACAGGGTTATACCGGGGTTATTTGTCTTATACAACATAATGACATTATAATTCGATTATACTTTTATCCTTCGAAACCAATTGACCCCTTAATTTAATGTATTATTTTATGTTCATGTGGTGTCTTCAAAGCAGCGTTTTTCTTGCATTCCTTTATGCAGTATTGCAGCATGCTACATGCCTACACTCTGTCTCTTTTCATGACTTAGTCCTTCTTATCAAATTCAAGAACCTATGACGTCAAAAGTTAAGTGAATATCTAATTTAGTTGCTAGGGTTTGTTTTAAAGAATTATGTGTCTTCTTCCCAAATTAGACGAGGAGAAAGGAGGATGTCACTTGGCCCGGCAATGTGTAATAAATGCACCTTTCTAAAAAGAAAATAACAATATTGTACGAATTAAATTAATTATTCCATCAAGTACTTATTATATTCATTCAGTATAACTATCAAATAACTTTACTTCTAAAGCTTAAACAAATAAAAACAAAAGCAATTAATATTTTTTTGTTTTTATTAGGAATAGAACCCTAATCTTCTAAATAGACATCTTCTTGATTAACTATTATACCACATCCTTGTGTGTGCAAGTCACAAGTTGAATCGTGACAAAATTTGATATTTTTAAATTGAAAAAAACAAAATTAAAAATAACAAATTGTGCAACTGTAAAACAAAAAAAGTACAGCTATATAAGTTAAATAGTCATATGTCCGGCAAGTCTGGGTGGTGTAGTTGGTTATCACGCTAGTCTCACACACTAGAGGTCCCCGGTTGAGCCCGGGCTCAGACATTATTTTCGTGTTTTCCTTTATTTCATCGTTTTAGCTTTCTCTCTCTCTCTCTCTCTCTTTTTGGGTGTCTGGTTAGGTTTCTCATCTATCTTAAACACAACATTTTCAGTTCTCCAACTCTCACTTTTGAGTCTGGACTGAACTTTTGTGAAAATGTACTGCTGCCCATTCTCAACTTCAAAACAGAGTCTTTATCCCTCGATTCGTAAAAATCAACCAAAAGATTTGATTTTTGCTTCAAGAACATCATATTATGGGTGTTGTAATGCAAACAAAAGGGTGTTCAAAGATTTGGTTTTTACTTCAAGACGAAATACTTATGGGTTTTCTAATGCAGCCAAAAGGGTGTCTATTTCACTTATTAGTTTGGGAAATGGTGATCGTTTGGTCAAAGTCAGGTGTGGAGGCTCGCATAAGAATGATGAGTTTTATATTAGAAGATGTGTGGAGATTGCTAAGAAAGCAGTTGGGCATACAAGTCCTAATCCTATGGTTGGGTGTGTAATTGTCAAGAATGGGGAAATTGTAGGTGAAGGTTTTCACCCAAAAGCTGGCCAGCCACATGCTGAGGTGAATTCATTGCTTTGTTTGTTTATTTTTATATTTCTAATGAATGCTTCTGTTGTTTCTTTGTGTGGCAATTGTTTGATTTCATTCTTGAATTGAGATTGCGAGCTTTCGACGTTCAGTAATCAGTAATTGAAAGAACTGAAATGATGTCTGGGTAGTAGAAACTAATACTAGCTCAATTTCATGGGTTGGGGAGCATAATTGAAATGTTCCAACTACTGTTAGATTGCAAGTTGCGCAGTATATTGGCCTTTCTCAATTTCCTAGTGAATTTTCTAACGAGGAATAAGGAAAAAACAGAGAAAGATTGGACTAGATATTTGAGGAAACAGATATACTTAACCTGAATTAGAGTATTAAATTAATAAATCTATGTGACAGAAAAATATCATCCAAAGTTCAGTCTCACTCTTTGTTGTGGGATGGGAACCTAACACTTTGTCTGTGCTGAGTTATCTATCAATTGAACCTCTTTTCTATGTAATTTTGGTTTGCTAGGACCGTAGATATTGAGTCTTCAAAACCGAAATTTTTGCTAATTATCTTAATATATAAAGTGTAAATGTAGGTTTTTGCACTTCGAGATGCTGGTGATTTAGCAGAAAATGCAACAGCATATGTGACCTTGGAGCCATGTAATCATTATGGAAGAACTCCACCATGCACCGAGGCATTAATCAAGGCCAAAGTGAAAAAGGTAGTTGTCGGGATGGTGGATCCAAATCCTATCGTAGCTTCAACTGGTCTCAGTAGATTAAGAGATGCAGGAATTGAAGTGATTACAGGTGTTGAGGAAGAACTTTGCAGGAAGCTTAACGAAGCTTATATACATCAAATGCTGACTGGAAAGCCATTTGTCACACTCAGGTATAATTTTGATATTCCCACAATTGTTGTAACCTGCTACGCCATGATTCGGGACCATGTCATTCAGCGTGCTTATATCAGTTTCTCTATTACCGAAAATTAATCCGTAACAACAGGTACTCTCTCTCAGTTGATGGTGATTTCTCAAATCAGCTGGACGCAGAAGTCATGGAGTCTGGTGGATACTACTCAAAGTTATTACAAGAATATGATGCAGTTATTGTTTCTTCCTTGCTGTCGAAGAATTATTCTGTTCTTTCATCTAAAGAACCCGGAGCAAAGCAACCTCTTCAGATTGTATTAGCAAAGAGTCCAGATTCACTTCAACTCCCTGCTGTTACAGATGACACATCATCTAAAACTATAATATTCAGTAATAAGGAGATTACTGTGAAGCTTGAAGCAAGTCAAAGAGGGATAGAGACAGTAGTTATGGATAGGATGAATTTAACAGCTATCCTTGAACACTGCAAGCGTCAAGGACTGTGTAGTGTGATGTTGGACTTGAGGGGAAACTCCACAGATTTTGAGGAAATCCTGCAAGAGGGTTTTGAACAAAATTTATTTCAGAAGGTTATTGTGGAAGTGTTTCCAATTTTGGGTGGAAGTGGAAAAGAGGCTTTTAAGCATATGCAGCAAAGCCGAAGGCTGAAGAACTTAACATCGAGGACCTTAGGCGAGAGTATTCTGCTGGAAGGATATTTCTAGGTGGATGGAGTATTTTAGTGAACTTAAAATCTGCTGTTAGATTGTACAATGTGGGTGATCATACAAGAAATCTTCCAGTTATAAGAGAGTTGGACAGGCAGCGGCAACAAGTCTACAAACATATCAAAATTACATTCCTGCCTCTATCTCTGGACCAATTGCTACTTTTTCATCTCTCGTCAAAACTAGTCCAAGAGGTCCAGAGTGAGATCAAAGATTCTCTTGTCAACGTCGTAGAACTGGCTGTGCTTTGCACTAAAGTCTTGGCCCGTCCAAATTCTTGCTAGAAAATGTACAAAATTAAGACAAGCATGTGATGTTGCTTTCATTCTTGCATCTTCAGTTGACAATAAAGATGGCTGTGTGTATGGTCTTCACTTCCTTTTGATAATCTGCTGCACTTGTTGATTGCTAATCTTGTTATTTAACTAATGGTGTCACAAATATTGGATCCAAGCACTATTTTTAGCGAGTTTATCAAGTACCAAATCGGGCATTTGAAAGCACCAACAAAAAACACATTCCTCTATAATATTTACCGAAAAACCATGCCTTCATACATCTCCTGAGATGAGAAATTTTATTTTTTAAACAAGACACTGCCACAGGCACAAACACCAGTGAAAAGGACAAAAGTACTTTGTTTTACAATTGCAATGACAATTCCTTCTTTGACTCAAATATTTGCGAACAGAATGGACAATGTTTGAGTAGAAGTTGAAAAAATCATTTGAAGTTGAAATAGAGAAGTGCTTGTGGATTTTCAAATAACCCAGAAAGTTGAGTTTAGTGCTTTCAATTTTTAAATTTATGTGATTCCAATTTCCAATTTTGCACTTGCTTTTTAGTTTTCGTAGTTCTTTGGCATTAAATATGTTTTCTCCAATGTCTTTTGTTAATGGTTTAATTTAGTGCTGCAGAGCCTCTTGTGGAGAAAGAATTGGCCTTTGTTATTGAGGGATTTGGTTTCTATAATAATTTTTAGTAGAAAATATCAGAATATAGTGGGGAACTATTGGCATCAGCATTGCAAGATGATGGCTTTGCCCTTAAGAGACAAATTATCTACCTGCATTGGAAATTGGAATGATTGAAACCCCAAATTGAGAAGGAAAGGGATTAAGTGATGAAGTTTTATTCTTATTAATTTACTATTTCTTTCTTTAGTTTTTTAATTCTGTCCTATATATCTATGACCTTCAGAAGTTATCAGGAACTCAAGAGTATGTTTGTTGTATTAACATAACAATGAAGGATTCAATATTTGATTAATCAGTGTATACTTAATGATACAGAGTGATAGTATCAGAGTTTCAGCTATAATACTTCTCTACTAGGATGCTCAATGTTTGATTAAGTCTAATAATCTCTCTTGTTATACTAGAATCTTCTACCTAAAATAGAAAAAATATAGTTTATAGTGGATTTATTTTCATTCTAACTAGACAATGAAGATTCATCATCTGATTAATCAATTTATAACTATTTTACTTCTCTTTTTTGGAAATTAACATATTTTAGCTCTTATGCTACTTCTTAGAAGTGGAATGGTGGCTTTTCCTTTAGGGGTAACAAATAGACTTGGGGCATTTGCTTCTAGTCATGTGGCCAATTCCAGTTTGAGAATCCATTTTTTGGGGTTTCCAAGACATAGCGATTGCAGTTCAAGAAGTCTAATGAAGCTATAAGATCATGTTTGACTCGTATCTTTCTTTTTTTTTTTTTTTTTTTTTTTTTTTGAAAAAGATCATATCTTTCTTTTCAATTCATTGTGTGTTATCATTGCAGATCGTGGAGATTATGTTATCCGCGAGGTATGGAGAGGTATATCTGAGTGTTAATGTTTCTTTGGTTTTACTGAATGTTTTTGAATATAAGTCGTGAGATTGAACTTTCTATTGTTCTCGTAATACTATTTCCAGGCTGAAGTCCGGGGTTTTAGCCAAGCTGATGATGAAAATCGTCCTGAATTCCAGCTGAAAAAACTTGATTATTTTGGTCATGGTGAGATGCTCTTTCTCATCTTCATATATTTTTTTTGCATTTCTTGATTTTCTCTCAATCCCAACTTCCAAATTCAAGGAATTTGTAAATTGACTATTTGCCCTGTTATGGCCGCTACTAATAACTGTTTGCTGTATATATATTTTGTATGTCGCTTTAGAGTTCAGATTCAGTTACTATCCCTCTGTAGGTCTCTTTTCTGGCCTCTGTTAGTAGCACAGTGATGTTCTAGCACTTTTAGACTTTCAATCTTAATGTTTGGGTAAATCAAAAGTGACAACAAGGTTCAGACATTACGGCAGGTTTGACGACATCTAGACAGCAAGCTGAGGTGATCGCATTGTCTAAGGTACTGCCTCTTTCCAACAATGAAACAGTTTTCTTTCCATATTTACTTCATGATGTCCAAAGCATTCTGCATCTAATGTTGTAGTTATGTTATAACTTTCTCTAATGACAGCTGACATGCTTTGTGCTGCCTCATGAGCATAATAATCTGCTCCAGCCCAAATCAATCTGGAATGCACATAAAGAAAGAGATAAGTGCCCACTTGTGGAGAACATATTGCACTTGGATTCTATAGAAGTATGTTCTTCATAACCTACTTTTTACTTGATATGTTGGCCATGAAGTTTCTGTATTGTTTCCTTCTCTCTATTTATTAAACTAAGTCAACTATGCCAATTTGCATCTTTCCTCGAGCCGAGAGTCTATCGGAAACAACCTTTTTATCTTTTCAAGGTAGGGGTAAGGTCTGCGTATATACTACTCCCCTTCGACCCCAGTTTGTTGTTTTTGTTGTAGTCAACTATGCCAATTCATGTACCTAAGTTAGCCCCCTATGTCATTGCTATGGCGTTTGATAAAATTTGGGAGTTCAATCTCCATCCTGTTTCTGGCTTTGGAACCCGTATGAATGATTCTCAACGCTTAAACTTTCTCTCCCCTTTCCTCGTCATCTAGAATTATGTGTCTGCACCTGTTAGCTGATAGTGTTAGCTAGTGAATAGTTTGGATTTTAAAGGCAAATGGGTTTCCCTGCATTTTAGAAAATAGAGACAATTGCTAGTCTATCACCATGCGCTTGCAGATTGTTTGCCTTTGGATGGAATATTTCCTTTCTGAAGTTTTCATGTTTTATTGTATTCCCAGTTCAGTGTCCCCCTACAAGTGAGGAATATTTGGGAAGTCTAACAAAAATACTCTGTCGAAGGTGAACATTTTCCAATAAATAGCAAATTTGAGCTAATACTCCTATCTTTTAATTCCTTTCGAATCATTTCCAAAGTGCCTGCAGATTGGATGATTATCATTCTCCTGTGCTGCTATTTTATATGAAACGCATAATGAGGGGGAACAAATTGGCTATAATTGTAAACAATGATTTAGGCTCCATTAAAGATCTACATTAAGTCAGCTGTACTACTACCAAGTCTGTTTTCTTTTTTAGTTTATTAACAACATACGTACATACATATATATAAACTGAAAGTTGACGACAGATGAAAAGACTTGTCTTGAATTGGTTATAGACAATATACAAGAAAAACCCGCAAGGATGGCCGAGTTGGTTGAGGAGGAGATCCTCCAAATGGGAGGTCGCAGGTTCGAAACCCCTACATGCTTTCTGGATCGAGCTCGCCACACGGGACTTGTCTAATGCAGTTTACCTCTCCAGTGTGGTTAGCGAGCTATTGCACTGGAACGGGATTTACCAAAGCGCACCCGAAGGTTAGCGGTTTTCCTAGTTTACAAAAACATAAGAAAGCCCCTTACATAGGAGTTTGAAAAATTTAGACTACACTAAATGAGAAAACACTGGTTATATCAAACAAAAGAAATTTATACCAAAGAAAACTCTACTAATTATTGAACTTATTAACTTTGATTTTTTTTATTTATAATAATTAATGTATATTGATAACACAACTGCCTTGCTTGGTACTTTATTTTTTTTTTTATAAATCCACTAGGCAGTATGCCTAGTGTTAATTTTTTCATATATCTATAAAATACAAAGATGGAGGGGGGCATAGACCTTACCTCCCAATATGAAAGATGTACACTCTTGGTCATCGAGACTTGACAACCAAGTATACCTAAGTAGCTGTGATGGTTTTGACCTATGATGATGTAATGATTGTCTACCTTATAACATCGATAGAAAACCATATGTACAAAAGCATTGTGAAACGAATCTAGGTCAACTATACAAAAGAGTATATATGTTCCTAATTCTACTACAAAAGTGATTTGAAATAGTATCCTCTCTGTACGATTAGCTCTATTTCTAGCAAAAAATGAGAATCTTTTATGTGATGTACCATAAAACAGAAGGTAACAATCTTCAACTTTGCTTTGACAAAGGAAGCATAGTTGAGGAATGTTGCTACTGCTGCTGTGGAAACATTCTATTTCTGTGTATTGTAATTTCTGGTGGGGTGGTGATTTTGTTTCTTCCTTGCTGCTGAAGTTGTCACTGCTGCTGGTACCTTTGTTGCTGCTTCTGCAATTGCTGTTGATGTAGATGTTATTGCTGCTACTGCTGTTTAGCTGTGTTTGAAAAGGAGTTTCACTGTTGCTTGCTGGTTTGTTGAGGTGTTGAGTGCCTGTGCATTCTGCTGCTGCTCCTGCTGTTCCTTATACTTGTGAGAAACGTGCATTGTTTTACTCCTATGTGATCTGCTGTTTCTGGAAATGCTGCTGCTTTGTTGTTTTTGATGTTCTTGCTTCTTGTATTCCTGCTGCTGCCAGTGCTGCTGCTGTTTTGCTACTGATGTTGCTGCTGTTAATGCTGTGAATATGTGTGCTGTTTGTGTTGTGATACATTGCAATGGTCGTGGTGTCTCCCTGCATTGATGGCTTTTTTGGTGGTGGCTGCTGCTGTCAGTGATTGTACTCTTGGAGCTGTTGTATTCTCCAGTTGCTTCCTGCTTTGATGGCTGCTCCTGCTGATTGTCCTGTATTTCTGTGGGTGCTAGCTGCTGGTTCATTGATGAATATGCTTCCCTGTTGCTGCTGCTGCCTCTGTTACTGATGTTGCTGGTGATAGTGCTACTGATGGTGCTGCTACTATCTATTTTGTTCCTGTAACTTGCCATTGTTTTGCTTCTGAAATGGTGTTTGCTGCTGAAATGTTGATTGCATTTTGCTACTGCTGGTGCATTTGTTTGGCTGCTGCAGCTACTAAGAGGCACTGTTGTTGCTGCTGCCGCTGTTACTGATGTTGCTGTTGATAGCGCTACTGATGGTGCTGCTACTATCTGTTTTGTTCCTGTAGCTTGCCATTGTTTGGCTTCTGAAATGGTGTCTGCTGCTGAAATGTTGATTGCATTTTGTTGCTGCTGGTGCATTTGTTTGGCTGCTGTAGCTATTAAAAGGCTGCTGCTGTAATTTTTGGCTATAGTTCCCTGCAAGAAAGCAAACTGTGAAGAGAAAGTTGCTGCAGTTGCATAGGCTGTAGCACCATGTATTTCGGTGACTGCCTTTGTAACTGCAGCAATGAAACAGTGCTGTGTGTACCTGCAAACCTCAGCAGACTGTCTTAGTGGTTGTGGACAGTGAGTTCCCAGCAATAGGGCAGTCAAAAAGAGAGACAGTTTGCTGCACATTTTATTATTTATGCTGGAGTTACTGTATGTTAACTTAGTGGTATGTTGAGTTAGTATTTCTTCCCTCAAGTATATGTTCATGTTAATCATCCAAGTGCATTTTGGAGCATCATGTGTGGTGGAAAGTTGAGTCTTTTGGACTTCCTATGTCTAAATGCAGGGGTGCCTTTACTGTCAAGATGAACCTGTCCCCTTATGTGTGCAGGCAATTCCCTTTGGCTGTTATAGTGTCTTAGAGAGTTGGAATCATGGCTCAGTTTGGACAGGGTATCAGCTGGACCATTAGCTTCTCTCAGGACATGAGTGCACTTAAAGCCTTCACAATATTGGCTCAAATTTTTGATTTCCTGAGTTGGCATATCTAAGGTTCATGGTGGCTTAGACTGTCCTGTTAGCCATTGAGTAAGCAGCTTAGGGTCTATTTCCAGGTGAAGTTTGGTGTAACCATTTTGCATACACCAGTTGATGCCAATGAGTGCTGCTTGAGTTTTTGCTAAATTATTAGTTCCCTCTCCCAGTGGACATAAAATGGCATGAATCAAATTACTTTGCCGATCCCTCATGATGACCCCTGCTTGTATTTTCCCTGGTTTACCTAAAGCACTGCCATCTGAGTTGATTTTGACATACCCAACTGTTGGCTTCAACCAGACTAATTGCTGCACATTGGTGTGATGCTGTAAACTCTCTATAGCCATGTACATTTCTGGCCATGTGGCTGGCCATTTGATGTTAGCATAAGATGTTTTGAGCAGCGGAAGTAAATCATATGTGATTAAGTACAATGCTCTGGTAACTGATGATGGTTTTCTCCCATATTTGGCTGCACATGTGTTCTTCCACAAATTCCAGCATATATTGATTGGCAATGTGTCTAGTACCAGTTTGTGGACCTCATTCTCTCTTTTTTTGCATCCACCAGTTCATTAGCTTCATTGTTAGGGACTGCCTGTGATTTTGGATCCCAACTAGTGCATTGAAGTGCTTCCACATGATTTGAGCAAAATGACCTGAGTTGAGTATGTGCTCTGCTGTTTCATTCCCTGCTTTGATGCAACACACACACTTATTAACAGTTGGAGTTCCAAATCTAGCTACTCTGTCGTCTGTGAGCAGCTTGTTTCTCAATGCTCTCCATAGGCAAAATGACAACTTGAAGGGTATTTTTTTGTGCCATATCATTTTATTTGTGATTAGTACTTGGTTTCTTTCTCTCAACACAGTCCATGCTGATACACAAGAGAATTCCCCAGAAGCAGAAGGTTGCCATATTGGTGTGTCATTAATGTAGGAATAATAATGGATTTTGACTTGGAGAATGTGTGAGATTATGGACAGGGGAGCTATTTGAGATGTTATTTGACTGAGTTTCTGGATATCTCATTGCCCGTCTGTCCAATAATGTGAGACCTTGGTGTTGCCAGGCCTACCCTGCCCTTGTCTGAAATTAGCCAAGTGCCCAGTACCTAGCCAATTATCCCACCAGAAGCTGGAATTACCCGAGTGCAGTCTCCATCGAATGTGATGGTCAGCAGTTTCTTGGTTGATGATCATTCTTCTCCATGTCTGTGACTGTCCAGAGGTCTATTTTTTTTTTTATCTGGGGTGTGATCTCTTACAGTATTTGGCCAATAAGAAATTGCTCCATAGTGTCTATTTGGTCTTGAATCCCCACCATTGTTTGTATTCCACATATTTACAAATCTCTGCTATAGGTCTTAGTCCAATGCCCCCTTCTTCCAGTGGATATGATAGTGTGTGCCATGAAGCCCAATGGTATTTATTCTTTTCTTTGTTCATCCCCCAGAAAAAGTTAGCTGCCAGTTTCTCTATCTATTTGAGGACAGCTTTTGGGGGTGTGACAGCTGACAACAAGTGAATAGGGAGTGATTGTAGGACATGCTTGATTAAGGTCAATCGACCCCCATAAGATAATAACCTATCATGCCAACCTCTTATACTACTTACCACTTTAGAGATGATACAATTGAAGTGCATAATCCTTTTCCTGCCAATGTATAGGGGCAGCCTAAGTAGGTTAGAGGGGATTCCTTTTTGGTAAAACCTGTGACCTGTTGAATTCTCCTGGTAGTGTATTGGAAGGCAGAGGGGGCAGTCATAAACTAACTTTTGTTTTTTTTGATCTGCTGCCCAGATGTCTGCTAATAATCTTGAAGAACCTTCATGATCTTCTTTAGAGAAGTTCTGCAGCCTGAGGTGAAAATGATCACATCATCTGCAAAGCTCATATGTGTGATTTGAGGTCCTTTCTTTTTCATATAAAAGCCATTAAAGAATTGATCATGTGTGAGATTGTTGACCATCCTAGACAGTAATTCAGCTTCCAAAATGAAAAGTGAAGGTGCCAGAGGGTCCCCTTGTTTTAGACCTCTAGTGGAATGGAAGAAGCCAAATCTTGTGCCATTGACTATAACAGAGTACCACTTGTTGGACATTGTTCTCCATACCATGTCAATGATTCTTTCACTAAAACCATTCTTCTCATCATTATACATGTAAAGGACCAAGATACTCTGTCGTAAGCCTTTGCCATATCCAATTTGATCATTACATTAGCACCTATGTTTGGCTTCTTGATTCCCTGAACAATCGCTTGTGCAAGCATAATATTCTCAGAGATACTTCTGCCTTTGATAAAGCCTGTTTGGTTTGGGGAGATGATATTGGGGAGAATAGGTGCAATTCTTTTGGAAATAATCTTGGATATGATCTTATTGATGAAGTTGCTCAAGCTTATAGGTTTAAATTCTAACAAAGTGTTAGGGAATTCCACTTTAGGTATCAGCACCAAGCATGCTTGTGTCATGTACCTAGGCATTGATTGACCATAAAAGAATGCCTTCACCACATTGAATAGATCAAACTGGATGATATCCCAACAATGCTGGAAGAATTTTCCATTGAGGCCATCTGGACCTGCAGCACTGGATGGGTTCCATTGAGAAAACAATTTCTTTGAGCTCTTCCATTGTAGGATCTTTGTTGAGTTGATGATTATCTTCTTCTGTAATCAGTGTAGGAATGTACGATAGGAGATCTTCCCTGATGACTCCCCCAGGATCAGTGAATAAGTTGTGGAAATGATCACAGGCGGCTTCACCAGTTGCTTCATCTCTATATATCCAGTCATTATCTTCATTTTTGATTTTGTGGATATACAACTTTCTTCTTCTGCCTCTGATCAAACTATGGAAATATTTGGTGTTGGCATCTTCATCCTTGAACCATTGTAGTTTTATTTTTTGCTTCAGGACAGCCTCTTCAATTTTCAGATGTTTGACATATTGAGCATTGAGTTCATGGGCAATTGTTCTATCTGATTCTTTGTTAGACTGTGCCCAGGTCTCTTATGCTTTTCTGACTTTCTCTTCAAATTCTTTGACTTTCTGGAAAATATCCCCATTTTCTTGTTTGGACCATTTGGATAATTCTTTGCAAAGTGTTTTTATTTTTTGATGGAAAATCCACATTGCATTTCAGTGACTGGTGTATTCCAAACCTACTGTACCAGTGGCAGGAAGGTTGCATTTTCTGTCCAGTAGTTTAGGAATTTAAAATACTTAGTGGCATTATCCTGTCTGACATTAATTTTCATGAGAAGAGGGCAGTGATCTGATCCTGTGAATTCTAGATGTGTAATGGTAGTGGCAGGGTGTGCAGCAAGCCAGTTGTCACTGGCCAATCCCCTATCCAGTCTTTTCCAGACAATTGAATAGGGGCCTCTGCCATTAGACCAGGTGTATCTAGGTGCATAGTATCCAAGGTCAGTGAGTCCACAATCCTCAATCATGCTCTGGAATTCCAGGCTTTTGTTGAGTTGGTATGGAATACCCCTATCTTTTCTTTAATTGATGCAATCACATTGAAATCCATAATGACACACCATGGTACACTAGAGTTCTGTGCTTTGTTTCTTAGGTTGTCCCACAGTGGTCTCCTCAAATGAGGTTTGCATTTAGCATATATGACTGTGAGGTGGAAGATTTCAAGATCTTCTGCATGCTTTAATTCAATTGTGACTTGCTGTTCATCTTGATCTGTGATAGTACCAGAAAAGTCCTTATTCCAGAAAATTCATATCTTGTCATTGATGTTGGAAGCTACATGATGCATAGAGAGTTGGTTTTGATATTGGGTGATATGTGAAGAGTCTAGGAATGGTTCTAAAATAGCTATGAGGGAGAGATTATGAATTTGTTTTAATGTTTTGAGTCTCTCAATGGCTCCAAAGGTTCTAATACCTCTGACATTCCATATAAGTGTACTAATCATAAAAACATGGGG
>MCJB01051166.1:0-10673 GCA_002018475.1 Nicotiana obtusifolia | reverse complement strand
GGGGGGGGGGGGGTTGGAGTTTGGTGGGACAGTGCTTTTTCTAGCAGCCATGTTTCTTGTGATCCTTGGTGATGGGTTATATGTTCTAGGTGATAACCCCTGGTTCTGAATGATGGCATTTTGATAGTGTTCCCCATTAATGGTTGCTTCAAGGAGATCACAATGCTGGTCCTCTTCTGTGGCATCACTGAGTCCAGCTTCTTCCTCAAAGCCTCCGCTCATCTCATCCTCTGAGAGAATAGGCCTATATTCATCATGTTGTGAAGAATATTTTAGAGGCACTCCTCTAGGGGAGAAGGTATTAGAGCAGTGCGTTTATTCAGTTCCTCCTGCCTGTCCTGCTCATTGGCATGTAACAGAGGTTGTGAAAGGGTGGGGTCTGGCACATGGTCTCTATATGTCTGTAATTTGTTAGCAGTATCAACATCAGGATTCCATTTCAAATTGGCAGGCGGGCTTTGGTATGGAGTAGTAGATTCCTGAAGGTGCTGATTTGATGTAGGTTCATTGATAGAGATTCCTGCAGACTGTTTTCTCATGGTTTTTCTCTTCTTCTGGCTTGGCTTGCTTTTGGATTTAGGGGATTGTATGCTGAAATTAGACACTACAGGGGCTTTCCCTTTTAGGAGTCTCCTTATAGCATCTTCATGCGGATCGATTTGGTATTCATCGGAGCTGATTATATCACAAGTCTCTTCTCTCATTGCAGCAACTGTATGTGGCTCTACAATAGCTGGCGCATGGGGATTGAGGGGGGCCATCCTATGGTCAATCAATTGTGCTCTAGCACACTCATGCGAAACATGAGGAATCCCAACCCCAATAGGTACCCTGCCCTGCAAAAAACTAGTTTTCTCCAGACATTTCTCCATTCCTCCATCAACTTAATGATCAACAGTTATAAAAGGGAGGTCATGGGAATGGGATACAGTGTTGGTGCCTCCAGAATTATGAATTGAATTCAATATTTCTGGGGCTACCTGTTGGGATGTAGAGGGTATACCTGACTGTGTAATTCTGGAAGTTTCATGTGTGGATGCAATATCAACAGGTTGTGTCACAGCTTGCTTTGGTATGTACATCTGCTACTGCTTCTTGCTGGCTTGGTACTTGAAATTATTAACTATGATATAATAATCCATAATATCAACCTAGATATATTCTAACATATAACATCAATTCCCTGACTTTTAACATGCCCCGTCAAACTTAAAGATAGCGAGCAACTTGAGCGTGCAAATTAAAATTGGAATGTTAAGCGGAGCATGTCAGAGGAAGTTATTATTGCTGAACAGTCAATTAAATAATATCGCTGAAGGAACAAAAATAATTTAGGAACAACGACCCATAATACAAAGGTTTAGAGGATGGAACTCTAATTCCACAAAGTAAAAAAGGAACCAAGAATTTTCCAGAAAAGTGACCTTAAACTCACTGTTCAAAGGAGGGAGTCAATACCTAAACTCTGATACTTTGAAGAAAAAGGACAGACTTTTTCAGGACGATGAGTGAAATATTACTGTTGAGAGGCGGATTTGACACCTGATCGTGATGCCTAAATGAAAGGAAGAGAATAAGAAGTTTTGGAATTCATGGCTTAAAATAGATGAAAGATGACATGTACGGTAGTCGGAAAAAGGCACGCCCACCAGAAAGAGGTGGTGCCCCTGGAAAATAACTAGAATTAGGAGTGATGCTGCTAGAAGTCAAAATAGGAAACTTATGAGAAGAAGAAAATACTTTGTCCCGACAACGCCACCTTCCGCCTGGCCCAAGATACTAAAATATTTACCAACATTCTAAAGTGAAGATATTAGTTGTTGAGAGTTCCTTAAATAGGAGTTTATGCTTCTTCAAATAAGGTATGTTTCCTTCTCAAAAAAAAAAAAAAAATGGTTATGTTTAGATTACAAGAAATAAGGAAATTGTAGACTATTTGAAATAAGGAAAATTTTGACCAAGGAAACTTCCTTAAATACCGAAATCCCTAACTATGACACAGAATCCATAATGTTAACAAGACAATTGATAATAATTATAAGTGCCTTACAGAATAATGTGGAGAGAGAACTATAGGTGAAGAATGTGGTAGAAAGCTAGACTTCAAGAATCAGAATCGGGCTATTTAAAACTTGGGAAGCTCCAGTATACCCCACCTTTTACTTTTGTAGATAAAATTAGGCCTCAACCCCATCAAGCCACCTTCTGCGATTTAGAAGAAGTTTCGGGCCATATGGTGTATGCAAAGAGGTTAAGAATTGGTTCGGAAGGGTCTGCAAAAGTTGTCACCCCATCCCAACTTGTCATATATCCCAGGACCAGCTGGCTATGGGGCTTAATGACTGGGCAAAGGCAGTGCACTGGCTCAACTACCTGTCTGATGCCTCTTCAAGTGAGAGCCAATTTGTGCAATACAACACTGCTTCAACATGGCTACAGTAGCACAACCAGAAACAAATACAGCATTCACATGCACCAACCGGCATCTTATCCAAAATCTTGCAGCAAATAACTTCGCTTGCAGAGGGTTAATAGAAAGCAACTAAGCTCAAACTGGACCTCTTATCCTCTTTCATTGGCTTCTCTTTGGGGGTTGGGAGCAGGGAAATCATTCTTGGTTCTAACATCCACCTTAGCAAATAAATATAAGTGGCGAAAGGAAAATAAAACCGGCTAAATGATTTAACGGGATAAGAAATTTTATACAGTTGTTGAGTGTACTAAAGAGCTTTATCATTGCAAGTTGATTCTTTTCTTCAGCAGTCTTAATTCAACCTCTGCTCCAAATGTTTAGGGTGTTCAAATTATAAATAATGCTGACAAACTAAAAGTCATAATACGTCTATCTTTTACTTATTAAAAAAGGTTAAGGTTCATAGACAAATCTCTCTTTTTAGGTCGGCATTATGCAAACCCGTAATTGTGCACACATTGTACCTCTTGGAGCATGAACAAGCAAACAAAAATATTTCGTGCACATCCACCCATAAATAGGGAAGAATATCTGATTCTCTAAAACAACACTAGAAGAGTGGTTAGCTTAAATTTCTCTAATTTAATAGGGAGGGTAGATCCTCGACATCAAGATGAATCCTTAAATTTGAAAGTCATACAATTTTTCTCTTAAACAACGCACAATTGAAAAGCTTAATATTACTGTTGCATCCACACCCCATAATGAAATGACTGCATATGAGAATTATCTTAAACAGAATTATCATACAGCTGGTATTTTTCAGTAGCTCCAAGTTCTGTTTATTTATAAGATTGCTATGTATTTTTAAATGAAGGTATCAACCACCTTGCTAACTTCTCTAAGGATTTGAAGGTGTCTTGATGAAGGCTCATTTCATATGCTGTGATTCTATTGCTGTGATCATAAGCACATTCCATACTCATTTCAAACAAACGTCTTCTGTTGCTAACTTGCTGCATGTACTGTTCCTTAAAGGAAGTCTTAGGATTTAAAGCCGTCAACTATTTATGAAATATGTTTTTTTTTATTGACTTACTAAACGATTGTTGTTACATTGAGGACATTTTGCTAATTTTAAGACTAGTTGTTCTGGTACTTTCTTAAGTGTTAAAGACTGAGGAGTCAGCTCAGTGGGGTAAAGAGTAAGTACTCCCCATCAGAAATATCTATATATACCTCTTTTTCATTTGTCTCAGTAAATCCAGTTGTCTAAAACTTCTATCTTACCCAGTCCCACACTTATGATTGCAGTACCAATCATATATCAAGTTTACCGTGATGCGATTCAGAAAGGGAATGTCGTGTTCACATTTCTAGCTTCATTTCAGGTGATTTTTTTATATCGTTCATTTCAGACCTAATTAATATGATTGCATATAGCAAGTTGATTAGATTCATGCGAAGGTATGAACCTGCATGCTATATGTCATGGGTTGCTTTCCAGCCTCGCCCCATGACCCCTTGGACACGTCCCGTGGCGTCCTGGCAAGTCTCCCAACGCCTAGCGCCACGGTCGGCCTCGTGGTCTCGGCAGCGTCAAGTGACAAGCATGCATGTGCCTCTGTCGACCCACCTAAACTACTTGCCGAAGCCCAGCGGCTTGCGAGTGCCAACAGCGCCGCGCGCACAAATAATGCCGCACGCACGGACAATGTCGCGTGCATAGACAATGCCGCACGCACCCATCATGATCCAAGCGCCAGCACCCAGCCGCAGGCAGACCCAAATAGTGTCGCGCGCGCCAACAGCAACGCGCGTGCAGACCCTGATGCTCAAGACAAAGTTGCTGCCATTGGACTTGTTACTACCTTGTAAAAGACTAAGTCTTTTTACTTGTAAATATAGAATAGATTTACTTTATTTTCTTTTAGTATGCATCTATAGCTTTCATAGGTCAACTCTTGTAACTTTGGTTTATTTTTTTTAAGCATTATTAGGGGGGATCAAGCATTCAAACATTCAAGCAAGTAAACAATTCTCTGTACTGGTGTCTCTCCCCCTCGACACCGCATAGCTTTTGTAATAGATATTATTTTATCAATGCAATCAGCTTTCATTCATCAATTGCTCATTCCAGTTCTCTCAGACGATTACGACATTGGTTTTTCCGTACGGCACTGACAATCTAGTCTAGCGTATGGAGCGGATCTCATTTGGCGGACAGCAATCACACTGGCATCGATTGCTTAGCCTTACCTCGCCCTTCCAAAGAACCTCAGGAAGGCACCGCGTAATAGTTGGTATCGGAGCCTAGGCTTGACATCGGACGAGGGAACGCATTGCCATTACACCTTTCTGACCATGGTGAATTACGGGGATCGAATCACTGTCCTCGAACAGACGGTTGACGTACTACGGCCCATCATAGATACGGTGCCTAACTTAACAACCAACCTAGTGCAAAGGTTGGACGACCTGCACCGCAGAATGCGGTAGACCGAAAATGACATTGCAAACATCAGTCGGGACTCTGAGGATGACCGTCAAACAGCAGCCGTCGAGGCAGCTGGCATTCATGGAAAATTCGAGGACCTCCAACAGGAGTGTGCCGAGGATTTAGCCTAACGTGAACAAGAGGCAGACAAACTCACTGCCATGCAACAAACCATAGACAACTTGACAGGCCAGCTCAATATTGTCAATGCTGCCCTTCAAGGCCTGCTCAGAGGAGGCGACAACCATATCAGGGGTGCCATGAACATTGGCCCCGTGTCACAAAAGCTGTAAATTCTTGAGCCAAAGCCATACAACGGAGCTCGGGATGCTAAAGAAGTGGAAAACTTCATCTTCAACATCGAGCAGTACTTTGATGCCGTAGGACAATTGGAAGAATCCAAAAAGGTAGCAACCGCTGCCATGTATCTTCAGGGCGACGCTAAACTCTAGTGGCGAGTGAAATACGATGCCATTAGGGCCGGTGAAGATACTCTCCAGACATGGGCGGCACTGAAGGCAGCCATATGCCTGCAGTTCTTCCCCGAAAATGTGGAATACAATGCCCGGAGAAAGCTGCGAGAACTCCGCCAGACCAGGTCAGTGCGAGATTACGTGCGGGAATTCTCCACGCTCATGCTAAACATATGAGACATGGGGGACAAAGACAAACTCTTAGCATTCATAGACGGTTTGAAACCTCATGCCCGTGCAGAGCTGTAATGACAGAGGGTAGACACCCTACCTAGGGCGATCCAAGCTGCAGAATGCCTTGGGGATTACCATTGGAAACCCTGAAGGATAGGTCCCAGCTGCCTATCCGCGGGGGATACAACTGAGGCCAACCAAGCAATGGTGGCCCTAGTTGAAATGGGAGAGATCGAAGTGCATCCAAACCTAAGACTCCTTCATCAAGCAGCAACAACGGGCTGCATCAGTCAACAACAATCAGGGGAGAAATCCCCCTTCAGAATGCCGTCATTGCGGCGGGGAACATTGAAACAATAAATGCCCACGTGCACAGATCAATGCTCATCAGACTGTGGAAGATGGGTCAGACAATGATTCAGACGACGCAGAGCAAGTTGGTGCTTTCAATGCATTTGTTGGCTCTATCCATGATACCTTGGCGGGAACCAATGCTGGTGACCCTAAGAAGGACGCATGCCCAATCGCCAAGAAAGGGAAAGATAAGGTGGATGAGAGGCCTCCTACCACAAAAGAGAGGACCCTCATGTTCGTCGAAATAAAAGTAAATGGCAGACCCATCCGAGAAATGATAGACACGGGTGCTACTCACAACTACTTAGCCTCGACTCAGGTAGAGCTGCTCGGTCTAGTCGTGAAGAAGAGCAGGAGCCGTGTCAAGGCTATCAACTCACTACCCCAGCCAGTGAGTGGAATAGCCAAAGAAGTGCCCATGAAGCTTGGTCCATACGAGGTAAGATTCGACCTACGCATAACTATCATCGATGACTTCGAGCTGATAGTAGGATTGGAATTTCTGAGGCAAACCAACACCATACCGGTACCATATGCCGACATGCTCCTGATGATGGGAGACAACGGGGCCAAACCCCACATCATTCCATGAAAACCCATAAAGATGGCTGCTGAAAACCTCTCGGCCATGCAATCGATGAAGGGAGTCAAAAGACATGGACCCAAGGTTCCGGCTACCCTCATCATCAAAAATCAGAAATCACATCATCGGTGTCAAGCAACTGATGGCGCCCCCCATTGCATGAAGACTTGCCAACCATGCCATAAGGACAAGTCAGATCGCCCAGCCTAAGCGGGACTCTTGAAGCCGCTACCTGCTCCGCAGAGACCATGGGAAAGCATTTCCCTCAATTTCATCACAGGATTACCCAAGGTCGGAGATCTTGCAACCATCCTGGTTGTGGTAGACCGATTTTCCAAGTATGCCACATTCATAGCAGCCCCACAAAAAATATCGGTAGAGGATACAGTTCGACTCTTCTTTGCTCATATTGCCAAATATTGGGGTATGCCCTAACACATCATTAGTGACTGCGACTCACGCTTCACTAGCAAATTTTGGACCCATCTCTTTGGGTGCCTCGGATCCACATTGAGCCACAACTCAAACATTCATCATCAGGCAGATGGCCCAATAGAACGTTCAATGCCATGCTAGAGGAATATCTCCGCCACTTTGCAACCGGGTGGGAAAAACATTGGGTGAAGCTTTTGGATGATGCTTAACTGTGTTTCAATTCACAAAACCTTTACTTTGTCCAACATCAAGCAGGAGACAAAGTGATGGTAAGAGTCTAAAGCGGTACTTATTTGCAGAGAAGACCCATGACCCTCGCCTATTGCTGCAATACATCGGACCCATGTCCATTGAAAGACGCATTGGGAAAGCCACATACAGGTCAACATTCCATCCCGGTGGAAAATTCATCCAGTGTTCCATGTCAGCCACCTCAAATCATTTGGGAAATACACGGAACATCATTCAGATAATCACCCCACAAGACGGAGGGAAACAGACTCCCAGCCAATGAGAGCCTGACCAATCATCATCATCATGCAGGTAAGGCTCCGAGGACGTCGCCAACTCAGGTGGGGGAGAATGTCATGGGCTGCTTTCCAGCCTCGCCCCATGACTCCTTGGACGCGTCCCGTGGCGTCCTGGCAAACCTCCCAACGCCTAGCGCCACGGTCGGCCTCGTGGTTTTGGAAGCGCCAAGTGACAAGCGCGTATGTGCCTCTGTCGCCCCACCTATACTCCTTGTCGATGCCCAGCGGCTTGCGAGTGCCAACAGCGCCGCGCACACAAACAATGCTGCGCGCACGGACAATGCCGCGTGCATAGACAATGGCGCGCGCACCCATCATGATCCAAGCGCCAGCGCCCAGCCGCAGGCAGACCCAAATAGTGTCGCTCGCGCCAACAGCAACGTGCGCACAGACACTGATGCTCAAGACAAAGTTGCTGCCATTGGACTTGTTTCTACCTTGTAGAAGACTAAGTCCTTTTCATTGTAAATATAGAATAAATTTACTTTATTTTCTTTTAGTATGCATCTACAACTTTAATAGGTCAACTCTTGTAACTTTGGTTAATTTTTTTTAAGCATAATTAGGGGGGATCAAGTATTCAAACATTCAGGCAAGTAAACATTTCTCTGTACTGGTGTCTCTCCCCCTCGACACCGCATAACTTTTGTAATAGATTTCATTTCATCAATGCAATCAGCTTTCATTCATCAATTGCTCATTCCAGTTCTCTTAGACGCTTACGACATTGGTTTTTTCGTACGGCACTGACAATCTAGTCTAGCGTACGGAGAGGACCTCATTTGGCGGACAGCAATCGCACTGACATCAATTGCTTAAACTTACGTCGCCCTTCCAAAGAACCTCAGGAAGGAGCCGCGTAATATATATAACGAGGATTAGTGGTAGAAATACAAACCCTGAAGAAATGCATTTAGGAGAAGTATCAGCTTAGAAAGCATAGTTGTGAGTGAATTTGACATAACTTGGATTTCAATTACATCGTGTTTCTATTCTTCATCTGTGGATATCATGTTGGCATCTTATGTTGAGTTTAATTTCTAACCTTCAATCACATAATAACAAAGAAAGTTAGCAAGCTTCAGTAGGGAAGACACACTATTAGAAATCCGGAAAAAAGCGACCACGAAAAGCGACCAACGTTGGTCACTTATTGGAAAAAAAACGACCAGAAAGCGACTAAACAGGCCTTTACCTTAGGGATCAAAGTTGGTCGCTAATTGGTGACTAGCTTTGATCTCTAAGGTAAAAGGATCAAATATTCCGGGTAAAGAAAATAGCGACCAACTTTGGTCATTTTTAATATTTTAATAATATACTATTGGCGACCAAAGTTGGTCTCCAAATGTAAATTATGTTTTATTTATTTATTATTAATCATAAAAAAACGACTTACTTTGGTCCATAAAGAAAATATTATATTTTAAATTTGGAAAATGGAGATTAAAGTTGGTCTCTATATTATTAATTTTTTTGATTTTTCTTTTAAAGTAAGAGACCAAAGTTGGTCGCTATTTTCAAGAATTTTTTTTTTTTAAATTATAAGCGACTAACTTTGGTAGCTATATTTGCAGAAGTTGTTTTTTTAAATGGAATAGCGACCAAAGTTGGTCGCTTTTGTGAAATCTGGGTTAAATAGCGACCAAAGTTGGTCGCTATTGCCCAGAAAATTGTTTTTTTTAAGGGAAAAGCGACCAACTAGCGACCAACGTTGGTCGCTTTTCTTGGTATATTTTTGGCAGAAACTGCCTGTTTTGGAAGCTACACCACCTGCCATCTTACCAAAATTTCTAAACAGGCATTTTATGCCAACAACAACAATAAACAACAACAACAACAACAACAACAACATTAAAACTAACAAACTATAAAGTTTAATAGAACTAATACATTAAGCTAACCAAACTAAGTTAACTGTTTACAATTCAAGGATTATTTTGTACATCATTATCATCAGCGTCTGATGAACTTTCATCACGAAAACGGTATGGATAAGGGTGTAATTGTCTAGGATGGGAAGAATGATAACAGGGAGGACGGGAGGAACGAGCACGGGGAAGGCGAGCCTCTGGCGATGGCTCACGAGACCGGAGAATCGAAAAACTGCCAGAAGACAAGAGACATTTGAGCTGCTCTTGTATGCCAAAGCCTGTATAATCTTTTCTCTTTCCTTGGTGGCTTCTAGCTCGGATGTGAGCTTTGCCACAGTCTCCCGCATAGAGGAGAGGCCCTCCCCATCAAGTTGCTCGGCTTGCGAGGAAGTCCCTATTCCTTTCATTCCACACTTATAGCGATGGAATTTCTTAGTAGGAAGCCCGTATACCTTCCCCCATTTTGGACTGCCAGCAGCCTGCGTCCATATTCTTTCAGCATCCTCGTCCGAAGGTTGGATTGGGTCGCTCGCCTCATTAGGTGGCTGACTGCGTATGAATTCCTCCACTTCAGCTGTGAAGCTACCCTATAAGAAAAACTACATTGAATTAGTATTTCAAAATTTATATAAAATTAAATCAAAATACTTAATGAAAAGTGAAAACTTACATGTACAGTCGAGGCTCGGCCCTCGACCCACCTTTCTTCATCCGTCTTTTTCTTCTTCTTTACAATATGAGTCTCCTTGAATAGCTCATCTTGCTTCATTGGACGCCCCAACTTCTTTTCCTAAAAACTCATAAATTTTAGTTCAGAAACAGAATAGATATACTTTGAAAATTAAAATAAATTAAGCAATTACGTACCATTCTTCTCTTTATTGTCCCTAAGCTGATCGCACCTCTAGTGTGCAAGGATCCTCCCTTCTCAGATGCATGAGCTTTCTTTCCTTTTTCGCTCTTCTCTAAGAACTCTGCTGTAAGCCATTGCCTTTGCAAATCCTCCCATAAATGCTGAAGCAACAAGTCAGGCTTCTGGTTTAACTTTCTAGCTTTGGAGAAGCAATGCGATAACCGCTTGCGAGCCTTGAGATAAAAATTTGCAGCCACATCCGCGCTATAGCGGTGTTCCCATACACACTTGCTCTGTATTTCAAAAGTTAAGTATTATATGGAAATATCATATTAGATGGAAATATCATAAAAGCTATATTCGATATATTATACTTAGCTTTTATTAGCTAATATTATATTCGATATAATATTAGCTAATGCACTAATACTTAGTGCATAGTGTATATATATTAGCTAATGCACTAATATACTATATACTATATTATAAG
>MCJB01051165.1:0-48345 GCA_002018475.1 Nicotiana obtusifolia | reverse complement strand
AAAGTAGAAAAATGTATGAAGCGTTTGATTGTATAAAACCTGAAGAGCGGAAAGTGCATTTTCTTTCTCTTTTGGAAATTTCCGGCACCTAAGAAATGGATATGCATAAACTTACTAGAACGTACAAAAATGGGATAGAAGAAAAGCAGTATACTCAATCCAAGGATCTGAACCAGGAGATTGCCTTTGCTTCTGACTATATTTGAAAGTATCAACTACTTGCTAAAGTCGGCGCCAATATGCTGTTCACTCCTGACTAATAAATTATTGCAAGAAGAAGATTGGAGAGGAGAACATTGACAAAGTCATATCTTTCTGTATTTGCCTTTTGGGAAATGTTATATTCCTACTGTGGATACAATTGCTAGCTTGTTCATCCTTTTGTTTGTGCAATGCACAACAGCAGTTTAATTAATATGTATAAATTATTAATTTAAAATTTAATAACTTAAAAGAATTATAATTCCGAACTCATAAGATTCAAATTCTAGCTTCGCCTCTATAATGGCTCCACCAGATTAATTATCATAGCTAAGCTACCAACTAATGGAAGGAGGGCATAAGAGTTATTTTCAAATTTATCAGACAACACAAAATATTTCTCATTAAAAATACTTTTTAAAAAATACTTTAATAAAATATACTTTTCAAACTAAGCTAATTTTAGAAGTTTAACCAAATAATTATAGAAGGATAAGGTTAAATACGGGGCAAATCTTGCAACTAAATATGAGTATATGTGAATCAATAGCTTTTGTTTAAATATTAATATGTATTAAATATTTGTAAAATATTATAAATTTAATTATTATTTTATATTAAATTGAAATTGCAATATAAATTTTATTATTCATAAAATGTAATGATTAAATGGATGTTTCTTTCTTTTGTGGCATACAATTAATAAAGTGAAATGCCAAGTGTCCGGCCTAATTATGTAAAGGATAATGGTAAGTGGAAGAGCCCGTGAACCTAGATGGAATCTCTGTACCTACCCAACTTTGTTATTTTAAAATGTGAAATAACTTTCATCTCTCTTCCTACTTCTCGTCTTTTACCCTCGATAATTGCAGTATACAATAAAGAATATTTAAGTCAAACTGTATTTTTATTTAATTGATTAAGAAAGATAATCTAAAGTTCTAAACCAGTAAAGTTCTAGCAAGAAGGGTGTAAAGTACTAGCATGAAACATTAGAATACCACAACTTAAACCCCTGGTGATATTCTCTCTGATCCACTTAAATTGATTTTTTGCACATATTAAAAAATTTATTTTTTAATATTAATTAACAATAAAATTAATTATATTAATCTTAATTTATTCATTAAAAATATCATAAATAATGCTAAATTCTTTACTCCAAAAAATTAATTAAAATAGACTGAAAGAAGTACTAGTTAGAGGTTAGGAGCTAAGAGTTGAAGAAATAGAAAAGGTTGGGCTGAATATTAAAACTAAAATTATATTTTTTCTAATACTTTAATTTATTTTCTGACTTTTTCTTTTTGTCTCAGCATTTGTTTTTTTCAGATATCAAAAAGGAATTAAACTTCTTTTTTTTAAAGTTACTCTTGGAGTAAAAATTCTCAGAGTATCTGTTATATTTTTAATAAACAAATTAAAAATATAGTAAAAATAAATTTGGTCAATTTCATTATTAATAAATATTAAAGGGTGGATTTCTTAAAATAATCAAAAAACCAATTAAAACGGACTGAAAAATTAAGAACCTTATAAAATGAATTCAAAGAGTCCAGCCTATTGATTAATAAAGTACGTTGAAAATCTCGAATTTTCATATTTGTTTCTCAATATAAGTAAAAATTAAGCTTTTGAACAAAATTACTTGATATTTATTCTAGTGAAAAGAGTAATAAATCTTTCATAAAATTAATCGAGATCATAAAAGCTAACCCGAACACTGAGATTATTACGAAATCTTATTAGATGGGTTTACAAGTAGGTATATTGGGAAAGAAAATTTTGGTTATTAATCATTGGTTTGTTTGTGTCATCAATGTTAATGAAGACAATAAGCACAAGGAGTTTTCTATTAATTAGTCTATGACACTCTTACTAAGCTAAACATGAGATCCACTCTTACTAAAATGACCAATTTAGTGTGAAGACCTCTATTATTAGTGGGGACGCACCTTTTTCTTGAACATATAGTGGCCACATCGCAAAAGGAAAGATAAGTACATTTTGTTTGTCAACTGCTGAGTATTGACTAGTATAGTATACCAATTTTTAGAACATTCAATATATCTACTTTACTACTTCTATTGCAATACATTTTTAAATAACACGATTTTAATTGTTATCTGAAAAAAACCCCAGATTCAACTGCGTTGTCTGAAGTTTTATCTAAATTCAGATACATCTTTCCTCACAACTAAAAAAAAATTAGTCCGGTACACTAAGTTCTTATTATGTGTGGGGTCCGAAAAAAGACCGGACCACAAGAGTCTATTGTACGTAGTTTTACATTGTGTTTCTGCAAGAGACTTTTTCTACGGCTCAAACCTGAGTCCTCCTCTTTACATGACAGAAACTTTACCAGTTATGCCAAGACTCGCCTTCGATTTCGTCACAATTACTAAGACACAATTCATATATTGTTTCCAGTTTAATTTAATGACACAGTTTGAATCAGCACAAAATCCAAAAACTAAATAAAGATTTTTAAAATTAGTAATCTTGTAATACGAAAATATATTTATATAACTATCAAACTTTTGAAACTCGTGTCTTTAAACATGTTATAATAGTTATATGGTTATCAAAGTTTTTCACAAAGAGTAAGGAATACTGAATAAAATTAGAAGTATTAAGTTAATTGTATACGAACTCAAACATATGCCATTTTCTGGGAACGGAATCAAATAAAATTGTCACATTAACTGAAACATAAGGAATACTATATAACTTTCTATGGTTCAAAGTCATTTCACGATTCAAACTTTAAATATTGATGTGATATTGTTACTACTAAAATAACTTTTTTCTACAGTTGTTTTAATTTTTTCCTTTCTAGTTCAACTACTATTATATGCAAGTCAAATTAATAATGGAACTGCATATTCGGTCAAACACTATATATAAGGAGTATTTTAGCAATCATCAGTAAAATTAAAGGAAATTCTTACGTCCAAAGGGCTCTAATAGTCTGTTTGGCCATCTGTTTTTTGACTAAAAATATTTTTCTCTAAATTAAGGTATTTGGTCAAGTCTTTAAAAGAAAAAAAAATTTAAGTAGAAGTAGAAGCAATTTTTGAAAAGTGAAAAAAAAAATCTCCCAAAAAATACTTCTTAAAAAGCATATTTGACAAAAATTATATTTCTAAGTATTTTTTAAAAAGTTTGACTGAATATTAATTATTGTTCAAAAATATTTTTATATTGATTAATAAAATAGAAATTATTTTTAATCAACTTTTAAACAAAATACTTTAATAAGCTAATTTTCGAAGCACGGCCAAAGGCAATATAAGTTCCAACTAGGCGTGTATGGAGAGAACCCATAAACCGCATCAAATCGATAATCCGAGTCTAACCGCAAAAAAAATCCGATGTGATTTGGTTTGGTATTGGAAAATAAAACCCGACTATAAAATGTTTGGTTAGGTTTTAACTACAAAAAGTCAAACCGAAACCAAACCAACCCGATAGTACATTAATATAATTTTTTTAAAAAAATTTATACATATAAATATTTATTGTAATGTAATTTATAAATTTCTTAAACTTTTTCACAGTTTTACCTTTTAACGTATTATTTCAAGTTTAGACTTAACATTCTTGAATGGTAAATAAATATTTATAGCCCATAAATGTAGTAACTCAAACAAAGTTCAAATTAGTACTAATGCTAACAAAAGTAATTCAATTCAGTACTAGGAATGGCGATAGTGTTGGATAATTATTTTAGTTTTACATTGGTTTATAATGAAAATGCATAACTTAGTTTATCTTTTTCTTTAGTGCTTAGTTATGTAATTTATATTAGTACTTATTAGCTATACTTATTTTAGCATGACCTATATAGTATTTTTAGATGATATTAATCTTCATTATGGCTTAATTAGCAATATTTGTTTTTTGTAATTTTATTATTTTATCTTTGTTATTGAATATTTTAGTATAATGCTATGACTTATCTCATATTATTATGTTAGTTTCTTGGAAAACACATTATATAGTTTTATTTTACTAGAACTTAAAAAATATTTGGAGCACAAGTTACACATTTTATGCTAATGAAGACTTTGTTGGTTTGGTTTGGTTTATAAATTTAAAAACCCAACATCATTGATTTGGTTTGATAATTGAAAAATCTGAACCAACCCGACCTATGTATGTTTACACTCGAAATCGGATAACAATTGAATTTGTAAGTGATTTCGAGGATACGCGGATTTATTTGACACAAAGCAGTGAATAAAGACAAATTAAATAAATAAGGATGAAGTAAGTTCAAACCACACGTGGAAGACGATTTAATCCTTAGTGAAATAATTGCCCTCGATTTGGGCTCTCAACAACAAACATTGACGAACGAAAGCAGAAGAACTAATAACAGAACAAACAATGATATATTGCCTTTGAATTCGTGTTACAATGACCTTTATGAATTATCAGACCCCCTTTATATAGTAGATGAGTCATATTTTAGGTACAATTCTATAAAAGGTAAACACTATTTTGATTTACTGATAGCCGGTTCTTTATCGGTACGTGCCAAGATTTGCGCCATAATATCTGGCCGGTCACGATTGTTTCAGTCTTACGTTGTCCTCGATATTCTCGAAGGTAGGCGTCCTATCTCCGGGCTCTAGCCCGGTGGGACTTGGGGTCGATCTTCAGTCCTTTATTGTCATGTCTCGAGCCTGGCTTACCATGTCGGAGGCTAGGATGCACCACTAGCTCGATTTCGACCATATACAAATAGTCCCCTCGTTTTTCGGAGAGTAGACGACGAGAAAAAATGTGAGCTTCCGATTCTCACTTCGATACACCATGACAGAAATGACGAAACAACTGAAACGTCTTATCAGTCAAGTCCTAATGGCATTAAATGTATGTCAGTCATAGGTCGGCCATTCCTGGATCCGAACCGCCGCTGAAATACTACAAATACCTCTTCCTTTTCTCATTTAACTTTATATCCAAACCTTCTACCCTTGTACTCCTAAAATTTCAGTACTGTCTAGATTTTACTCCATGAAATCAGAATGGTCGAAATTCCAAAGCTCTTCTTCTACTTTTGGGCGAAATTCCAAAGCTCTTAATCACAAAATCAGAATGGTCTCGACATATTCATGCAAGTCTGACGCTTCTCCCTTCAGAATCACTTTTTCAAAGTCAAAAGCATGAAGCAACAGACACTTTTCAAAAATCAAATCTCATTTGCAGAGATCCCTTTCATGAATGAGATACAATCACAGCTGGGATAGAGGTGTTCGAATTCCTTTGGCTCGGGGTGCGGATTTGTTCATAACGAGAGGGTAGATTTGAGGTCGAAGCTCCGGTTCGCTGCACTACAAGAGTTCGGACACAAAATTTCAAGGCGAAGGTTGGTTAGAATCTTGAATTTGATTGCAAAGCTAGGTAAGTATCCGGTCTAACCTTAGCTTGAGGGATTAGGAGTTGTGTCCAATTTGTTAATTGCTTCTTGTTGAGTAAGACGTATAGGCATGGTGACGAGTATCTATACGTCGGTGTCGAGCATGACCGTGAGTCTTAAACGGATAGTTGTTATGTGATTCTTGTTCAAATTGCTGAATATTGTTCTTGGTATTTTTATGTGGAAATGCGAGTTCATGTGAGGAATTGCTACGCTGGTTTCTTCATTACAGTTGTTCCTCTTTGTTATAGGTTTAGATTTCTTCTGTAGGTATAAAGTCAATTGCTAAGTAGATTAGTTGAATAAGGATTTGTTAAGAATTAAAGGGTCCAGTGTCATATTGATGGGTCATGTTTAGACTTAAAACAATGATAATTAGATTTGGAGATTAATTGTAGATAGAACTGTTTCGATTGTGGGAATATGTTAAAACCTTAATTGAGGATTCTCGATTTTGTGCAAGAACTCATTTTATTTATCGCGGACTTTATTGTAATTGAGTATTGGCATTAGTTGAGCTGAGTAGAAGTTGAGTTAAGAGTGATTATAGCTGATTCTCCCTTGTCGGGATGTTTGCTTTGATATTATTGTTCACTTACTGGGAAGTTATTTTATTATTTTTTTGTTCCCTTGCCGGGATTTCTTTTAATTTTTGTGATGACTTGTAAATGGGAGCGGGTGGTACGCCTATCATAAAATATGATGAAATGGGAGCGGGTGGTACGCCTACCACAAAATATGATGAAATGGGAGCGGGTGGTACGCCTACCACAAAATATGATGTAAATGGGAGCGAGTGGTACGCCTACCACAAGATTGATGAAATGGGAGCGGGTGGTAAGCCTACCACAAGATTTATGAAATGGGAGCAGGTGGTACACCTACCACAAGATATGAGAAAAGGGATCTGGTTGAACGCCTGCAACAAGATTGAACTGAAAGTGAAAGTTGCCTGTATTTCACTTTATTTGTGTTAGAAGTAAAATTGTAGTTTCCTTATTATTCTTTGATGATCTGTTTTTATCTGCTACCCCGAAGCATGTTTCCCTTCAACAACTTTAATTGTTTAATTACTTCTACCATTCCGCTGTAGATGTGTGTGTGTGTGTGTGTGTGTGTGTGTGTGTGTGTGTGTGTGTGTGTGTGTGTATAACTGTACAGGTCTATCTGGAATCTAGTCCTAGCCTCGTCACTATCTCGTCGGGTTTAGGTCAGGCACTTACCAGCACATAGGGTCGGTTGTGCTGATACTACACTTTGCACTCTTTTGTGCAAATCCCAGCACTGTAGATTTCGGACCGTAGGGAGCTTCCAGCTTCTTGCTTATCAGGCGACCCGAGGTAGTCCTGCAGGCGTCCATAGACCTTGGTGTCTCCCGCTATCTATTCTACCTGTTTCTTTTATGTAGGCCCAGAGACAGTACTTTGTTATTTCTTTCAGACCCTTATTTTTAGTACTCTTAGACAGTCTATGAAGATGTGACACCAAATCTTGGGTAGTTTCGTAAAGGAGATTTTATTAGCAGTATTTTAAAGTCTGAAATTTTATTATTTCGCCCGTTAAGTTATGCTGTTTATTAGTTGTTGGTTTTAAGTTGTAATGAATTTTAAAATGGAAACAAGAAAAATAATTCGGTTGATTGACTTGCCTAGCTTTCACTAGTGAGCGCCATCACGACTCCCGAAGGTAAAAAATCCGGGTCGTGACAACTAGTCAATGATATCAGATAGTAGAAATGCTTGCTTAGGTCCAATATACAATTACTGAGACTAGTATAGAGTTTTTGCTCAAAAAGGTTTTACAGGAAATAATATTGAGATGATGCTATGTAGTTGGTGAGAGTAGGGGGTGTACAAAGAAAACTGATAAACTGTACTAAATCGATAATCATCGTCAAATCGGGAAAATAAAATCCCCGATTGTGGTTTAGTTTGATATTGAAAAAACAAAATCCGACCATAATTGGTTTGATTTAGTTTTAACTAAAAAAAGTCAAACAGAAACCAAACCAACATGATAGTACATTATCCAATTTTGAAAAATATTTTATACATATAAAAAAAATTTGTAATATAATTTATAAATATTTCTTAAACTTTTTCTAAGTTTTATCTTTTAACGTATTTTCTAGTTTGGACTTAACATTCTTGAATGATAAATAAATTTTATTGCCCATAAATATAGTAATTCAAACAAAGTTCAAATCAATACTAATTCTAACAAAAGAAAATTCAATTCAACACTAGTAGTGGTGATAGTGTTGTATATCTATATTTTAATTTTACATTTGTTTATAATAAAAATATAAGTTAGTTTATCCTTTTTTTTTAGTGCTTAGATATGTAATTAATAGTACTTATTGCCTATACTTATTTTAGCATGACCTATATAGTGTTTTTAATTTATGTTAATTTTTATTATGGCTTATTAGCAATATTAATTTTATGCAATTTTATTATCTTTCTTATTGAATATTTTAGTATAATTCTATGACTTATCTCATATTATTATGTTATTTTTTTGAAAAATACATTATATAGTTGTATCTTACTATGACTAAAGAAATATTTGGAGCACAAGTTACATATTTTGTGCTATGAAGATTTTACCGAGAAAAAAAACCCTAAAACCCAAAAAAAATCAATAACCGAGATTGAAAAACCCAACTTTGTTGGTTTGGTTTATAGATTTAAAAACCCGACATAATTAATTTAGTTTGGTAATTAAAAAATCCGAACTAATCCAACCTATACACACCCTACTTTTAGCATATACACCAAAGTGCGAGACAAGCAAGCCGCACAACCAAACGTTATTTGAGTTCTAGGACGCAAGCCGCACAACCAAACGTTATTTGAGTTCTAGGACGTAAGGGCTCCTCAAATGAGCATTTAACAACACTAATATGAGTATTTGGATGCTGATCACCAATCTATCCCAAGCTCTACCTTTTTCCGGATTCGGGATCAACTGTGCTAACCAACAGCCAACTGTAAAATTTTCAAACAAGTTAGGATCGACTATCAATTCTCACTGACCATGTGGCTCATATAAATATCTAAGAGGACCAAAAGATTCCTTAAAACAAAACATAGAAATTCTAGACATAAGTGCAATCTGAATTAGTTAGCAAAGTTAATGATCTCTTCCAGTATCAAATACTATACATGTTACCAAGTCTAAATAATACCTACACTGATGCACCAAATGCATTATACCATGGTTGCCGCCTCCACTAAAATATTCTCTAGTTTTAGCAGAGTGAAAGAATTAGGAGGTATGAGACCTAGCTCATAACTCTTTCCTAATTATTTCACTATACTAGGAGAACCCAAAAAAATTTAGAGAGAAGCACCTCTTTGGTGTTCCTCAGCTTAAACAAAGAAAAATAACAGTCAAGCCAAATACTAAAAAAAACAAAAACAAACAAAAAAACAAATAAACAAAACTAAAATAAATAAAAAAACGCAGTCCGGTGCACTAAGCTCCTGCTATACGCGGGTTCCAAAAAAGGGCCAGACCATAAGAGCATATTGTACAGAGCCTTACCCTGCATTTCTGCAAGAGGCTGTTTCCACGGCTCAAAACCGTGACCTCCTGGTTATATGGAGGCACCTTTACCAGTTACGCCAAGGCTCAGAAAATGAAACGAAATGAAACTACAAATATAACACTTGTTAATGACCAGCCCTGAGGAAAGAACTATACTTTCCTCATTACAATCAACTAGATCAAAACCATCCGCCAGAGTTGCCACACATGACTCAATCAGATTCCAATAGAGCTAAATACCTTGCTATTCCCATAAAATTCAAACCATGATTTACCAAAATGAAACAGATACTGGAACCGCTTAACCAGATCAAGTTTTCCTTTTAAACTACTATTCGAAAGAATAAAGAAGCCAATGACCAGTACAACAGCCAAAATAAACTTCCTCATCCCACTACTCTCTTTCTATTTGAATGGTTACATGGCTAATGTTATATTCCCTCTTAATATAATCAATCACCTTATCCAACACTGTGTCAGCATCAGCATCAGGCTTAATCTTGACATGGCAAGCCAAGAGCACTTTGCCAACTGTAATCGCCCATATGTGCAATTCATGGATTGCAACAACTTCCTCCATCTCGCAGAGCCCCTTCTCGAGCCTTGTTGCATCAATTTCTCTGGGTGTGCTCTCCATTAATACTTCAAGAATACTCCGAAGCATCCTAATGGTTGTCCCAAGAACAATTACAGAGAAAATGAGAGTGCAAATTAGATCAATGATTTTCCACTCTAGTTTATACCATATAATAGCTCCCCCAATCATGACCCCTATGCTCTGAATAGAATCTCCTAGTACATGAAGATAATCCCCTTGAACATTTATGTTCCACTGTTTCTTTTTCTTTTCAACTTCTGATACACCTTCACCCTCACAAGAATTCTTAAGTAGAGGCTCTGTGTGATCTGCATCATGCACATGGGAGTGTTGATTTCGGCTCGAAGGTCCCTCATTATGTTGATGGTGTCGGCTAACACTAATTCCATGTATATGCGTATGCTCACCATGGCCGTGCTCATGATTAGAATGGCTATGAGCATGTTCTTCATGATTATGGCCGTGTTAATGGCCATGGTCATGACCGTGGCTGTGGCCATGGCCATGATCATGACCTAACAAGAGTGCCATGATGAGGTTCACTACCAATCCAAATGCAGACACCACAAACATGAGGAAGCCTTGCACTTCACCTGTATCATGTATAAGTCGAGCAATGGCTTCATAAACAAGGATCCCAGCTAGAAGCCATATCATTTGGATAGAAACTAACGCCCCGAGTATCTCTATTATGAAAAACCCATAGGACTGGCGTGGATTAGCTTCCCATCCTGCTGCCCAGAGTGAAAACAAGGATATTACAAAAGCTGCAACATCCGACAGTAGATGAGCAGCATCTGTCAAAATTGCAAGACTGTTGGCTTTAATACCACCAACAACCTCGACAGCCATAAAAATGATGCTGAGGACAACCGCAATACAAAGCTTTCTCATGGATGCTGATCTCTCCTGTGCATCCTTAGACATGGTGTTAGCATCGGAGAATTCACATGGTGCTGAACCACATATTTTAATTGCTTTTTCTTGAGCTGCCATGTCACAACGTACCTCAATTACATGTCCACGTTCTGGGTTCTGCGTATCCATCTGGAAAACAGATTTACAAAATCATCAATATCAACGACAGGTCAAATGAGTCTATGTGTATATGAACCATTGACTAATTCTTAAATCACGATAAGCCCACATAAAGTGGAGTAGTACTTTGTCTCCTAACATACGACCCATGGAACAACAAATGCACAACTCAAACAAATAAATCAGTATCACCGGCTAGGAAAAGTTAACTATAAAATTGTCATAGGCAAACGTCAAGCTGTAGAAAGCTATTAAAGATAAATATGCTACACCACATAAACAAAGAATGTTTTCACAAGTATAATGATATAACCCAACTTACACAGAAAATTGCACACTACACCTAAATACTGAAATCGAAATGTTACGCTTGATTAGAAATTTTGGATATTATCAGACAGTAGTTGGTTCATATCTAAAGTTTTAGTTAGGCTGGGAAGGAAAATATCTGCATTGATTCATTCAAACCCTGCAGCTCCAGCACCTTTAAGCAAAATACACAACAGAAGCTTATGCATTCTATTGCAAAGAAGCACCTTAAGGATTCGTTTGGTTGGTAAACAAGTTATTCTAGGATTAATTATCCCGAGATTGTTATCCCACCCTCCCATAGGTGTAAATATAACACTATAATTCCTGGATAACTAATCTCGGATTAGTTATACAGCGATTTTATCTCAATCAAACGTGGGATAAACGCATCTCAAATTTAATCTAGGGACTAAATATCCCTTATCCCTCGTAACAAAGGTGCCCTAAGAGATATTGATTCCTCTATGCATGGATTTTAGAGGAATGCCTATCCTGAACCCAGAGGCGGAGCAACAGTTCTGTTTACAAGTTCGGCAGAACCTAGTAGTTCTGGCCCAGGCTTGTATTAGTGTTAAAAAATTCACATACTATGTATAAATAACCAAAACCCATAATCTCAAAATCCTAGCTCTGCCTCTGCCTTTGCCTAAACCAATTGATTTCTAAAAAGCTGATGACACAAAACAATATGAAGCATTAAAAGAAACAACAACAACAACAACAACAAACCCAGCATAATCCCATGAGTTGGATCTGGGGAGGTTAGTATCTAGGCAGAAAAGCCATTTCTGATAGTCCCCGCTCAAGGATGAAGCATTAAAAGATAATTCGTCAAATTCAGCAAGAAGCAATCAAAGGGAAATTGATACACATACCTTTAAGAATGTCCTAAACACCAAGAGAAAACCCCTAACTGACTAAAAAGAGCTCAGAGATATACACCCAAAAACCAATACTCTGGATGTGTATGTATATGTATTAAGAGATAGATGAAAAGACACTGAAAATCATGAGATATTATCAACCCAATACTTTGGTATATTCAAGAATACAGTATATCTGGAATAAATACACATATCTTTAAACACACACACACCATACATGACAAAACAAAGATAGGACCAAAAGTAGGCCAAAAACACAATGATAGTAAAAAAGCTTTAAACAATTCCCTAATGAAGTATAAACAAACACAAAATTCCAAAAGTCAGTAATCATTCCACCTAAAAAGTACATCACCACAGATCTTAAAAAAAAATCCAAGATTCAATTATTGCAAAACTAAAAAACAGAAAAATCTCCAAACAAAAACAAAAAAATCAAGAAAATAAGCTATGATGGATTCAAGGGAATACCTCACATATTTATGCGAGATTTCAAAAAGGTATAAAAAAGATTGTTTTTTTAGCCGACCCAAATCATCAAACTCTGAAAATAGATGTAGATTTTTATATAGTTATATGGTTTATAGGCTATATTTGGGTATATACCTAAAGAAAGAAGAAAAGGGAGAAAAAGGGAAAGAGATAAAAGGGAATCACGGAATACAAAAATGCAACCCACTTTCCAAAATTTCAGTATTGTGTATAAGGTTGTGATTTTTTAATGACGCAGTCAGTCACAGGTTGGATTTTGGGAGGGTTCTTATGGTCTCTTTATTAGTTTTGTTTGTTAGTTCATTCATATATTGGGTTTTGAATACTAGGAAATAGATTTGGTTTTCCTTGTTTTCTTTTTTTACCAAAATTGAATTTGGGATATTTTGCTCTAAAAATATGGAGGATTTATAATATAATTATTTTACAGTTTTAGCCCTTTTCGAAGATATTCCGAATTTGACTGATGTTTCTGAATGTCACATTCGTCGCTTCATTATTGTGTCCACTTGACAGACAAACTCTGTTGAGCTTCTTCTTTTTTAATAGTCTTTCATTCGTAATACTATTACCTTTTCAAAAAGAATCATATATATTTATACTCCCTTTGTTTAATTTATATAAATTTATTTTCTTTTTAATCTGTATCAAAAAAATTACTTCTTTCCATATTTAAAAATAATTTATTGTTATACAATAATTTATAATTACAAAAAATATAATGCATCATTTTATACCACAATTTTAAAATTATATTTCTTTTGCTAAACTACGTGCCTAGTCAAATAGGTTCACATACATTAAAACGGATGGAGTATCTAATAACAATTTAACTTTAATTTTCCTTTCTACACTTAATTGGATTATTTCTAGCCACAAAAAACTCTATTAATAGTTCTAGATCGTGAATTTCAAAAATCTTCTTTTATTTCTTAAATTTTGTACCTGGTCAAATACTTCTGCATTAATTATGATGGAAGGAGTACTAATATTTTTTTCCCCATGGAACAAAGTTTTAAATAGAGAATTTTCATAAAGCACTATAGTTTAGAGCCTAATTACCATTCGTAACTATAGTTTTCTACTTATCATTCATAGTTACTATTCAATTATTACTGGCTTGTATCACTTGTATTCAGACGCGCAACAAATACGACATTGTCAACTATATTCGTCCACGCAACAAATACAACCTAATAGTGCTTTCAATTTATTTTCCCTCTGCCTTATATATATATATATATATATATATATATATATATATATATATATTAAACAATTTAAATAAAATTTTGGATCTTCTAATCATCTACATGGTCAGGGGAAGAGCCAAAATGTTAGTTGTAGGTTCGGTCGAACTCAGTAGCTTTTGTTCAAATCCTGTATTTGTATTTTAATTAATAGGTATAAATTATTAATTTAAAACTCAATAACTTAAAAGGATTATAATTCCGAACCCATAAGGTTCAAATTCTAGCTTCGCCTATGTAATGGCTCCACCAGATTAATTATCATAGCTAAGCTACCAACTAATGGAAGGAGGGCATAAGAGTTATTTTCAAATTTATCAGACAAACACAAATTACTTCTCATCAAAAATACTTTTCTAAAAGTACTTTAATAAAATATACTTTTCAAACTAAGCTAATTTTAGAAGTTTAACCAAATGGTTATAGAAGGATAAGGTTAAATACGGGGTGAAATCTTGCAACTAAATGCGAGTATATGTGAATCAATAGCTTTTGTTCAAATCTTTAATATGTATTAAATATTTGTCAAATATTATAAATTTAATTATTATTTTATATTAATTGAAATTGCAATATAAATTTTATTATTCATAAAATTTAAGGATTAAATGGTTGTTTCTTTCTTTTGTGGCAGACAATTAATAAAGTGCAATGCCAAGTGTCCGGCCTAATTATTTAAAGGATAATTGTAAGTGTGAAGAGCCCATGAACCTAGATGGAATCTCTCTACCTACCCAACTTTGTTTTTTTAAAATGTGAAATAACTTTTATCTCTCTTCCTACTTCTCGTCTTTTACCCTTGATAACTGGAGTATACAATAAAGAATATTTTAGTCAAACTGTATTTTTATTTAATTGATTAAGAAAGATAATCTAAAGTTCTAAACCACTAAGTTCTAGCAAGAAGGGTGTAAAGTACTAGCATGAAACATTAAAATACCACAACTTAAACCCCTAAAGATATTCTCTCCTATCACTGTTTTCATACATATTAAGAAATTCATCCTTTAATATTGATTAACAATAAAATTAATCATGTTAATCTTAATTTGTTCATTGAAAATATAACAAATAGTCCTAAATTCTTTACTCCAAAAAGATTCAATTAAAATGGACTAAAAGAAGTAGTAGTTAGAGGGTAGGAGCTAAGAGTTGAAGAAATAGAAAAGGTTGGGCTGAATATTAAAACTAAAATTATACTTTCTCTAATTCACTTTAATTTATTTTGTGACTTTTTTTTTTGTCTCAATATTTATTTTTTTCAAATATCAAGAAGGAATTAAACTTCTTTTTTTCAAAGTTACCGATGGAGTAAAAATTCTTGGAGTATCTGTTATATTTTCAATGAACAAATTATAAAGATAGTTAAGGTAAATTTGGTCAATTTCATTGTTAATTAATGTTAAAGGGTGGATTCTTTAATATATGTTAAAATAATTAAAAAATCAATTAAAGCGGACCGGAGAAGTAAGAACCTTATAAAAAGGATTCAAGAGTCTAGTCTATTGATTAATGAAGTGCGTTGAGAACCTTGAATTTTCATATTCATATCTCAATAGAAGTAAAAATTAAGTTTTTGAACTCGATACTTATTATAGTGAAAAGAGTAATAAATATTTCATAAAATTAATCGAGATCATAAAAGCTAACTTGAACACTGCGATTATTACAGAATCTTATTAGATGGGTTTACAAGTAGGTGTGTTGGGAAAGAAAATTTTGGTTATTAATCACTGGTTTGTTTGTGTCATCAATGTTAATGAAGACAATAAGCACAAGGAGTTTTCTATTAATTAGTCTATGACACTCTTACTAAGCTAAATATGAGATCCACTCTTACTAAAATGACCAATTTAGTGTGAAGACCTCTATAGTCTATTATTAGTGGGGACGCACCTTTTTCTTGAACATATAGTGGCCACATCGCAAAAGGAAAGATAAGTACATTTTGTTTGTCAACTGCTGAGTATTGACTAGTATAGTATACCAATTTTTAGAACATTGAATATATCTACTTTACTACTTCTATTGCAATACATTTTTAAATAACACATTTTTAATTATTATCTGAAAAGAACCCCAGATTCAACTGCGTTGTCTGAAGTTTTATCTAAATTCAGATACATCTTTCCTCACAACTAAAAAAAAATTAGTCATGTACCCTAAGTTCTTATTATGTGTAGGGTCCGAAAAAAGACCGAACCACAAGAGTCTATTGTACGTAGTTTTACCTTGCGTTTCTGCAAGAGACTTTTTCTATGGCTCGAACCCGAGACCTCCTCTTTACATGACAGAAACTTTATCAGTTATGCCAAGACTCACCTTCGACTTCGTCACAATTACTAAGAAACAATTCATATATTGTTTCCATTTTAATTTAATGACATAGTTTGAATCAGCACAAAATCCGAAAACTAAATAAAGATTTTTAAAATCAGTAATCTTGTAATACGAAAATATATTTATAAAACTATCAAACGTTTGAAACTCGTGTCTTTAAACATGTTATAATATTTATATGGTTATTAAAGATTTTTCACAAAGAGTAAGGAATACTGAATAAAATTAGAAGTATTAAGTTAATTGTATACGAACTCAAACATATGCCATTTTCTGGGAACAGAATCAAATAAAATTGTCACATTAACTGAAACATAAGGAATACTATATAACTTTCGATGGTTCAAAGTCATTTCACGATTCAAATTTTAAATATTGATGTGATATTGTTACTACTAAAATAACTTTTTTTACAGTTGTTTTAATTTTTTTCTTCTAGTTCAACTACTATTATATGCAAGTCAAATTAATAATGGAACTGCATATTCGGTCAAACACTATATTAAGGAGTATTTTAGCAATCATCACTAAAAGTAAAGGAAATTCTTGCGTCCAAAGGGCTCTAATAGTGTGTTTGGCCATCTGTTTTTTGACAAAAAATATTTTTCTCTAAATAGGTATTTGGTCAAGTCTTTAAAAGAAAAAAAATTAAGTAGAAGTAGAAGTAATTTTGAAAAGTAAAAAAAAAATTCCCAAAAAATACTTCTTAAAAAGCATATTTGACAAAAATTATATTTCTAAGTATTTTTTAAAAAGTTTGACTGAATATTAATTATTGTTCAAAAATATTTTTTAAATTGATTAATAAAACAAAAATTATTTTTAATCAACTTTAAAAAAATATATTTTAATAAGCCAATTTTCGAAGCACGGCCAAAGGCAATATAAGTTCCAACTAGGCGTGTACGGATAGAACCCATAAACCGCATCAAATCGATAATCCGAGTCTAACCGCAAAAAAATCCTATGTGATTTAGTTTGGTATTGGAAAATAAAACCCGACAATAAAATGTTTTGTTAGGTTTTAACTAAAAAAAGTCAAACCGAAACCAAACTAACCTGATAGTATATTTATATAATTTTTGAAAAAAATTTATACATATAAATATTTATTGTAATGTAATTTATAAATTTCTTAAACTTTTTCACAGTTTTACCTTTTAACGTATTATTTCAAGTTTAGACTTAACATTCTTGAATGATAAATAAATTTTTATAGCCCATAAATGTAGTAACTCAAACAAAGTTCAAATTAGTACTAATGCTAACAAAAGTAATTCAATTCAGTACTAGGAATGACGATAGTGTTGGATAATTATTTTAGATTTACATTGGTTTATAATGAAAATGCATAACTTAGTTTATCTTTTTCTTTAGTGCTTAGTTATGTAATTTATATTAGTACTTATTAGCTATACTTATTTTAGCATGACCTATATAGTATTTTTAGATTATATTAATCTTCATTATGGCTTAATTAGGAATATTTGTTTTATGTAATTTTATTATTTTATCTTTGTTATTGAATATTTTAGTATAATGCTATGACTTATCTCATATTATTATGTTAGTTTCTTGGAAAACACATTATATAGTTTTATTTTACTAGGACTTAAGAAATATTTGGAGCACAAGTTACACATTTTATGCTAATGAAGACTTTACCGGAAAAAAATCCGAAAATCGGAAAAAACCCATAAATTCCGAGAAAAACCGAGATTGAAAAATCCAACTTTGTTGGTTTGGTTTGGTTTATAAATTTAAAAACCCAACATCATTGATTTGGTTTGATAATTGAAAAATCTGAACCAACCCGACCTATGTATGTTTACACCCGAAATCGATAACAATTGAATTTGTAAGTGATTTCGAGGATACGCGAATTTATTTGACACAAAGCAGTGAATAAAGACAAATTAAATAAATAAGGATGAAGAAAGTTCAAACCACACGAGGAAGGCTATTTAATCCTTAGTGAAATAATTGCCCTCGATTTGGGCTCGCAACAAGTGACGAACGAAAGCAGAAGAACTAATAACAGAACAAACAATGATATATTGCATTTGTGTCACGACCCCAATTTCCCACCCTCGGGAGTCGTGATGGCGCCTACTAGTGAAAGCTAGGCAAGCCAACCAACCGAATTATTTACCACGTTTTCATTCGAAATCAATACAACTGAAACCAACCATAAATAAACAAATACAATTTAACGAGCGAAATGCATAAAATATTTCAAACAAAATCTCTTTTAAAAACTACCCAAGATCTGGTGTCACAGTTTCACAGACTGTCTAAGATTTACTACAAGTAAGGGTCTGAAAGAAATAACAAAATGTTGTTTCTGAGACTACAAAAAGAAACAGATAAAATAGAAAGCAGGAGACTCCAAGGTCCGCGGACGCCTGTAGGACTACCTTAGGTCGCCTTATAATAAGAAGCCGGAAACTCCTTACGGTCCAAAGCCTGCGGTACTGGGATCTGCACAAAAGAGTGCAGAGTGTAGTATCAGCACAACCGATCCCATGTGCTGGTAAGTGCCTGGCCTAACCCCGGCGAGGTAGTGACGAGGCTAGGACCAGACTCCATAGAAACCTGTGCAGTTATATATATATATATATATATATATATATACACACACACACACACACACACACACACACACATCTACAGTAAAAAGATAGAAATAAATGAACCAATTAAGTGGGAAAAAGGGGAATATACTTCGGGATAACAGTTAAAACAACATATCATAGATGGATAATAAAGAAACTACAAATTAAATTCAAACACAAATCAAGAGAAAATTTCAGACAACTTTCACTTTCTGTCATATCCTGTTGCAGGCGTGCAACGCAACCCCATTTCCTTAAAATCCTGTTACAGGCGTGCAACTCGACCCCATTTCCTTATAATCTGTGGTAGGCGTATCACCCACTCCTATTTCACAATATCTTGTGGCAGGCGTGCTACCCGACCCCATTTCATTATAATCTGTGGTAGGCGTACCACCCGCTCCTATTTCACAATATCTTGTGGCAGGCGTGCCACCCGATCCCATTTCATTATAATCTGTGGTAGGCGTACCACCCGACCCTATTTCATTATATCCATGTTGCAGGCGTGCAACTCGACCCCATTTCCTTAAAATCCTGTTGCAGGCGTGCAACTCGACCCCATTTCCTTAAATTTATGGTAGGCGTACCACCCGCTCCCATTTCAATAGTCATCACACAGATCACAAGAATTTCAGTAAGGAAACAAAACAATATCATAATTTCTCAACAAGAGAACAATAACATCAAAACAATCATCCATACACGACCCCTGATCATGCTTGACACCAACGTAGAGGCACTCGTCACCATGCCTATACGTCGTACTTAAAGTAACAATTTAACAAATAGAACACGACTTCTAATCCCTCAAGCTAATTAGAACGGACACTTACCTCGCTTTGCAACTGAATTCAAGGTTCCGACGAACCTTTTCCTTGAAACTTTGCGTCCAAAGGCTTCAAATCTAGTCACAAATAATTTAATACACTTAATACACATAGTAGAAACTATTCCATAAGAATTTACAAATTTTACGGATAAAAATCCGAAATTTAACTCAAAATTGCCAGTGGGACCCACTTCGCATAATCGTACAAAACCCACAAAATGTGATAACCCATTCTGATACGAGTTCAACCATATAAAATTTGTCGAATTCCGACACCGGATCGACCTCCAACCCTCAAGTCTAAGCTTTAGGGTTTTCCCACAATTTTCCCAACTTAAATTACCAAATAAATTGCTAAAAACGGTGATGAACAGAGGAAATTCCTCAAAAATTTAGTTAGGAATACTTATTTTTCTTGAGAATCTCCCAATATTTGCTTCAAGATTCGCTTCAATCCGAGTTCTATGGCCCCACGTATGTTTAAGGTGACACAAACTCTTCCTTTAAGAATTTATTCATGAAAATCTCCTTTGAATATGGTTTTGAGGTTGATTTATGGTGATTCTATGGTGTTTGAAGGTGTTTTTCTTCGTGGGTAACGAAATTGGGTCTTATAGAACAAGATGGGCATTGGGTTCTACTTAAAAAGTGTTAAAAATCGGGTTAAAACACCCTCTTCATGTCAAAAATGCGATCCTGTTTGCCCACCTTTGCGGTTCGCATTTCTCGCCCTCAGTTTCTGCCTCAAAATGCGACACTCTGGGCCAAAAATGCAGTTCGCATGTCGATTCTGCGATCGCAAAATCGACATGTCTGCAGAATTTTTCCCCGACACGAAAATAGGCATAACTTTCTCATACGATTTCCGAATTGGACGATTCTTTTTTCTATGGCTCCGAAATTTCGATACGGATGTAATTATTCAATCAAAACGGAATTTGGAGTTCATTTGAATAATATGATACCACTTATTCTTGAAGATACGCCACCGGGACATTCTTGAAATACCAAAGTTAAACTCCATCAACCATCCAAAATCCATTCGAGACCCTCGAGACTTCAACTAAACACTCCAACATGTCCCATAATATTATTCAAACTTGTTCCAACCTTCGGAACATTCAAATTAACATTATAACATCAAATTCGCATCGGATTCAAGCCTAAGGATCTCAAAATCTTCTAAATCGCTCTTTTGATCTAAACCCGACCAAACCACGTCCGAATGACCTGAAATTTTTAACACAAGTCATAAATCACATATCGAAGCTACAACAACTTTCGAAATTCCATTCCGAACCCTCGGTTCAAAATCTCGCCTATCAACCGAAAATCGCCAAAATTCTAACTTCACCAATTCAAGCCTAATTCTACACGGAACTTCCAAAACTAATTCCGATCACTCTCCTAAGTCATAAATCCTCTCCCGAAACTAACCGAATCATCGGAACTCACATCCGAGTCCTCTAACTCATAAGTCAACATTCGGTTGACTTTTCCAACTTAAACCTTCTTAAAAGAGACTTAGTGTCTCATTTCTTACCAAATCCACTCCGAACGAAAACTACCAACTCGATCACATGAAACACGGATAACGAAGTATAATGAGGTGGAAATAGGGGAAACGGAGCGATAACTCGTGAGACGACTTGCTGGGTCGTCACATTTTCCCCCACTTAAACAAATATTCGTCCTCGAACGTGCTAAGGACTATTCCGAGGGAATTAAATTTCTATGTGTATCATTACACACATTTGCGGGTGATTCTACATCACCATAAATTTAACATGGATCCGACAACGCCTACTCAATTGAAGATCACTTCTTTTATCCACTTTTTTAAACTTCAAGCCAAATTTATCACAGCGCAATTAATTCGACACAACATGCTAGTCTCAACCGGCTGTAGCAACTCGTGCTTGCGCGCTTATCATTTGTATGCCCATAACCACGTCTCTGGTCATAATAGCTATTCATACTTAATTGCAGCATCATCAATTAACTTCATTAACCGAAACCTCGTTTCAAAATTTCACAACACTGCTAGCAATTCGCGAGGCATGAAGACCTCATAATCATTTACTCGAATCTACGAGTCCATTCACCTTGTAGGTTAAAACTCAATAATTACAGCACGAATATGGCTATTTGTGCACAGAAATACGTAGAGGATTTTTTTTTTTTAAAATAAGCCTAATAGGCATGGCTCCCTATTAGTACTATAGTAAAAATTTAATTCCACACAGGGAAAATTTAAAACACATGATTTTTCATCATTAGGATCTCGTCCTTATATAACTCCTACCGCGGCTCATAGCCCAGTTTAAGCTTTTCACATCATATTGAAAATGCGAGGATCTCGTCCTCAACTCTGAATCACAAGTAATATGCACATCGTGCTCAACCGAAATCTATCCATTTCTCCTTTAAAAGTAATTTTCTTTAATCGAAATCACGACACATAATGAACTCCCATACCGGTAGGGTATATAATTCATAAGGCTTTAATCAATTATCCTGAAGTTACATCAAAACCCACTGTAGTGAGAAACGAAAAGTCACTTTTGGACTCATAGCCCTCAATAGTGTACAAAACAAAAATGATAGACTCGACCAAGGCTATCAAAATCTCCCAACAGGGATAAACACAATAGTAGAGTGCAGATTCGCAAACTCACCATATAAGTCAATTTCCCATAATAACATCCTCCGACCACAATAGCTGAAATTTCAGTAATCTGGCGCCCGCAACACATCTCATGACACATATAATTCCTATTTCAAATCTCGCAATACTGCCATGACAAAAGAGACGTGTAGGAGCTCGCAACCACCTACCGAATCAATAATTCATGGAGTCTCTCATCCTGTCAAGAACCATTACCTCATTGTGAACTGAATAACATTATTTCCTTTTAATGTTCCTTGTATAAATCTGATTGCATAGATTTCAGCTCCAATAATCTCATTTCACTCGGTGCAAGCTGCTCACGCAATAAGCTGCCTCAAATACTGACTCAGCTCTCATATGGCGCCATTAATGCGCCGACAAGCTACAGTTTGAACATGACACATAAAGAGGAACAAACTCTTGGAAAAGAATTATCCAGCCCGCGTAACGTTCCACAAGCACGCCAAGTGCTAAAATACCACCCTAGGGGGACAGATAGTGTCATACGCTACAAAACACAAGCACAGCTAAGGTGCAATGAATGACCTGCATCTGAGAGTCATCCTACTCATATAATACCACCAACAGTACTAATTCTGTAAAGCCAACCAAGATTCCGCAAATCAATACCCAAAGCCTCTTACACAGAACATCGTTCGCTGGTGACACTAAAGAAAATGCCAGCTTACTCTGAACACCTGAATTCTTCCCTACTTATCCGTGCTCATGTCATTCTTGTCAACACTGAACCGCAATATTGATCCTCATCGTCCAATTCCCATGCTGCTCACTGCACCCATCGTGCCGCTATGCGAGAGTAAAAGGATTTTCTCATAATCCCTGAACCACTAGTAGAATGAACACTTCATTGGCTAGAACCTTTGTCACTCAACTCATTTCAGAAGAACCATGGCAACTCGCAACTGAATTCCCATAACCACAGAAAAGACAAACCTCAAGTTGTGGTTCAAATCATCATGACTCTTCCGGAGTCCATTAACACAACAAGGCCATTCGAATCAAATATATCCCAAATCAATCAAGTCATGGTGGCTATCGGACCTACATGCACAACTACATACCGCATGTAAAACTTCGCACGCCGACGGAACTGATCATTGCCACCATCGCACCGATTGGACCATTACTAACCGACCTAACTTCTTTCAATTTACTCTTGACCTAACTTAGAAATATAATAGCTCCATTCATGACATAATGAACTCAAGTCGCTCTCACCTCGAGTGACCCGAATCGCGATACCATATCGTCTCAATACTCATGAACCATCCAGTTCCTTGCTGAATTACCCCTAATTTCTTTTTTCATTTTCTTAGTCATAAATAGTCCGCCAACATACCGATAACCATGAATCGCACAAGTAGACAACCACGCGATCTAATTGTAAATGGTGGGGCTCTCCCCCACTTAGCTCTAAGCCACTGTCATATAATGTAGAGCCCATAACGATTCCTCCTTCTCAATTACCATGATCTCACACCATTAACACGACAGATTTGTCGAAGTCTTTATTAAGATTTTCATGAACATCTTCGACCACAAGTCATGATCACACATTCGACCTCTTGCTGGGTAGCAAGTAGTATACCTCGCAGAAGCTTCATCGACATCACGCCACCGCTAACCTGCTCACAGGAGATAACCCGCTTGTGGAATTCCTTACTGACATCTTCTAACGTCGCTGCACTAGGTACAAGTACCCGTAATAAGCATATTCTCCTGAGCACATGCTCTCCTACCAGCTGTATAAGTCTGCTCCTTCCCTATTGACATCAACTGAAAGTTCAATAATACTTTATGAACTCAAGTCATATTGCACCTGAAACGATAATCAGATCTTCACACCCCTATTCATTTCAAATAAACTCCTTTCTGCCATATTCAATCTTTCTTCATACGAGAACCATCACTCCAAATGAAATACGTAGGCCAAATCACCTTCCATCATGATTCCCCAACCGTTCTACACTTTCTCAAGGCATGCGGCTATCCTACCACAGAATCCATATGCTAATCTGTCACTCTTATTTCGGTTAAACCATCTCCTTTAAGCAACTTTTCAGCCTCTGCTTCTCATTCTTGGCCTGCTAGTACTTCAACCACCACGAAACACTTCCTGCCATGTCATTCCTCATACTTTGCTGCTCACATGTTGCATCAAATCGAAATCCATCTCTGTAGCACCCAAACCAATAAAACGTTACCGACTCTAAGCCTCTTCGAAGGTCATCTTTCTCGAGCCATCCATATTAGAAATACTAATTCGATTTTGAATCGTTGCACACAGCTATCCCTGGAAACCACCCCTCAGGCACCATTTCACAACACCATGCCCCGAAGGCAAATTCCAAGAAGACCGTATCACCGACAAACCATAATACGTCCAAACAAGAACGATGACACCGCATCACATTGAAAATCCCATCATGCTTGAAAATATCAAGTCTTGTTACTTGATCAACCAAACATGGACATCTATAGTCCGTCTTCTTTTCCGTCGCTGGAGTTAAATGGTGAACCTCTAAATTATACATTGAGAAATCCTCCTTTCGAGTCATTCACCATCGCGTTTCTTACATACGCACTTTACCATTTCACCAACATTGTACGAAAACAACGCATAGACATTATAGCAATTCGTGCACGGACTAAAAATCATAGAAGATGCAGATACTAAGCTGGAGCATCAGAACATCCTTCCACAAGACAACGATAATAGCCTTCCTAAACACGCATCTGGCACCACGTCAATAGTAGCACTACAACTCTTCGACGCCTAATCGATAACAAGCGCTTCGCGCCGCATATGATTGAGTAGGAAGGAAATAAAGGCATAAACCTCAATAGAATCAAACCGTACGATAAGGATATTAAGAATAGATGTGAAGTTTTTCCTAACTCTTTAGCCTCTGGGTGATAAATACGGACGTCTCCGTACCGATCCCTCAGACTCTACCGAGGTTGTCTGTGAACTGTGAGACCCATGTAAACCTACGGTTTTGATACCAACCTGTCACGACCCGGATTTTTCACCCTCGGGAGTCATGATGGCGCCTACTAGTGAAAGCTAGGCAAGCCAATCAACCGAATTAGTTACCACGTTCTCATTCTAAATCAATACAACTGAAACCAACCATAAATAAACAAATACAATTTAACTAGCGAAATGCATAGAATATTTCAAACAAAATCTCTTTTACAAACTACTCAAGATCTGGTGTCACAGTTTCACAGACTGTATAAGATTTACTACAAGTAAGGGTCTGAAAGAAATAACAAAATGCTGTTTCTGGGACTACAAAAAGAAACAGATAAAATAGAAAGTAGGAGACTTCAAAGTCCGCGGACGCCTGCAGGACTATCTTAGGTCGCCTGATAATCAGAAGCCGGAAGCTCCTTACGGTCCAATGCCTGCGGTACTGGGATCTGCACAAAAGAGTGCAGAGTGTAGTATCAGCACAGCCGACCCCATGTGCTGGTAAGTGCCCGGCCTAACCCCGGCGATGTAGTGACGAGGCTAGAACCAGACTCCAGATAAGCCTGTGCAGTTATATACCAATCTATATACACACACATCTACAGTAGAAAGATAGAAATAAATGAACCAATTAAGTGGGAAAAAGGGGAATATAATTTGGGATAACAGTTAAAACAACATATCATAGATGGATAGTAAAGAAACTACAAATTAAATTCAAACACAAATCAAGAGAAAATTTCAGACAACTTTCACTTTCTGTCATATCCTGTTGCAGGCGTGCAACTCGACCCTATTTCCTTAACATCCTGTTGCAGGCATGCAACTCGACCCCATTTCCTTAAAATCCTATTGCAGGCGTGCAACTCGACCCCATTTCCTTATAATCTATGGTAGGCGTACCACCCGCTCCCATTTCACAATATCTTGTGGCAGGCGTACCACCCGACCCTATTTCATTATAATCTGTGGTAGGAATACCACCCACTCCCATTTTACAATATCTTCTGGCAGGCGTGCCACCCGATCCCATTTCATTATAATCTGTGGTAGGCGTACCACCCGACCCCATTTCATTATATCCATGTTGCAGGCGTGCAACTCGACCCCATTTCTTTAAAATCCTGTTGCAGGCGTGCAACTCGACCCCATTTTCTTAAATTTGTGGTAGGCGTACCACCCGCTCCCATTTCAATAGTCATCACACAGATCACAAGAATTTCAGTAAGGAAACAAAACAATATCATAATTTCTCAACAAGAGAACAATAACATCAAAACAATCATCCATACACGACCCACGGTCAAGCTTGACACCAACGTAGAGGCACTAGCCACCATGCCTATACGTCGTACTTAAAGTAACAATTTAACAAATAGAACACGACTTCTAATTCCTCAAGCTAAGGTTAGAACAGACACTTACCTCGCTTTGCAACTGAATTCAAGGTTCCAACGAACCTTTGCCTTGAAACTTTGCGTCCAAAGGCTTCAAATCTAGTCACAAATAATTTAATACACTTAATACACATAGTAGAAACTATTCCATAAGAATTTACAAATTTTCCGGATAAAAATCCGAAATTTAACTCAAAATTGCCAGTGGGTCCCGCTTCTCATAATCGTACAAAACCCACAAAATGTGATAACCCATTCCGATACGAGTTCAACCATATAAAATTTGTCGAATTCCGACACCGGATCGACCTCCAACCCTCAAGTCTAAGCTTTAGGGTTTTCCCACAATTTTCCCAACTTAAATTACCAAATAAATTCCTAAAAACGGTGATGAACAGAGGAAATTCCTCAAAAATTTAGTTAGGAATACTTATTTTTCTTGAGAATCTCCCAATATTTGCTTCAAGATTCGCTTCAATCCGAGTTCTATGGCCCCACGTATGTTTAAGGTGACACAAACTCTTCCTTTAAGAATTTATCGATGAAAATCTCCTTTGAATATGGTTTTGAGGTTGATTTATGGTGATTCTATGGTGTTTGAAGGTGTTTAACGAAATTGGGTCTTATAGAACAAGATGGGCATTGGGTTCTACTTAATAAGTGTAAAAAATCGGGTTAAAACACCCTCTTCATGTCAAAAATGCGATCCTGTTTGCCAAAAATGCAGACCGCATTTCACCTTTGCGGTTCGCATTCTGGTCGCATTTCTCGCCCCCAGTTTCTGCCTCAAAATGCGACACTCTGGGCCAAAAAATGCTGTTCGCATGTCGATTCTTCGATCGCAGAATCGACATGTCTGCAGAATTTTTCCCCGACACGAAAATAGGAATAACTTTCTCATACGATGTCCGAATTGGATGATTCTTTTTTCTATGGCTCCGAAATTTCGATACGGATCTAATTCTTTAATTAAAACTGAATTTGGAGTTTATTTGCATAATATGATACCACTTATTCTTGAAGATACGCCACCGGCACATTCTTGAAATACCAAAGTTAAACTCCATCAACCATCCAAAATCCATTCGAGACCCTCGAGACTTCAACTAAACACTCCAACATGTCCCATAACATTATTCAAACTTGTTCCAACTTTCGAAATTAACATCATAACATCAAATTCGCATTGGATTCAAGCCTAAGGATCTCAAATCTTCTAAATCGCTCTTTTGATCTAAACCCGACCAAACCACGTCCGAATGACCTGAAAGTTTGTACACAAGTCATAAATCACATATCGAAGCTACAACAACTTTCAGAATTCCATTACGACCCTCGGTTCAAAATCTCGCCTATCAACCGGAAATCGCCAAAATTCTAACTTCACCAATTCAAGCCTAATTCTACACGGAACTTCCAAAACTAATTCCGATCACTCTCCTAAGTCATAAATCCTCTCCAGAAACTAACCGAATTATCGGAACTCACATCCAAGTCCTCTAACTCATAAGTCAACATTCAGTTGACTTTTCCAACTTAAATATTCTTAAAAGAGACTTAGTGTCTCATTTCTTACCAAATCCACTCCGAACAAAAACTACTCAACTCGATCATATGAAACACGGATAACGAAGTATAATGAGGTGGAAATAGGGGAAACGGAGCTGTAACTCGTGAGACGACTTGCCGGGTCGTCACACTTTGAATTCGTGTTACAATGTCCTTTATCAATTATCAGACTCCCTTTATATAGTAGAGGCGTCATATTTTACGTACAATTCTATAAAAGGTAAAAAATCTTTTGATTTACTGATTGCCGGTTCTTTATCGGTACGTGCCAAGATTTGCGCCGTAATATCCCACTAGTCACGGTTGTTTCAGTCTTTCGGTGGTACGCCTACCACAAAATATGATGTAAATGGGAGCGAGTGGTGCGCCTACCACAAGATTGATAAAATGGGAGCGGGTGGTACGCCTACCACAAGATTTATGAAATGGGAGCAGGTGGTACGCCTACCACAAGATATAATAAAATGGGAGCAGGTGGTACACCTACCACAAGATATGAGAAAAGGGATCGGGTTGCACGCCTGCAACAAGATGGAACTGAAAGTGAAAGTTGCCTGTATTTTACTTTATACGTGTTAGAAGTTAAATTGTAGTTTCCTTATTATTCTTTGATGATCTGTTTTTATCTCTGCTACCCCGAAGCATGTTTCCCTTCCCCAGCTTTAATTGTTTAATTACTTCTACCATTCCGCTGTAGATGTATATATATATATATATAATTGTACAGGTCTACCTGGAATCTGGTCCTAGCCTCGTCACTATCTCGTCGGGGTTAGGCCAGGCACTTACCAGCACATGGGGTCGGTTATGCTGATACTATAGTTTGCACTCTTTTGTGCAGATCCCAGCGCTGCAAATTTCGGACCGTAGGGAGCTTCCAGCTTCTTGCTTATCAGGCGACCCGAGGTAGTCCTGCAGGCGTCCGCAGGCCTTGGTGTCTCCCGCTATCTATTCTACCTGTTTATTTTATGTAGGCCCAGACAGTACTTTATTATTTCTTTCAGACCCTTATTTGTAGTACTCTTAGATAGTCTGTAAAGCTGTGACACCAAATCTTGGGTAGTTTTATTAAGGAGATTTTATTAGCGGTATTTTAAAGTCTGAAATTTTATTATTTCGCCCGTTAAGTTATGTTGTTTATTAGTTGTTGGTTTTAAGTTGTAATGAATTTTAAAATGGAAACAAGGCCAATAATTCGGTTGATTGGCTTGCCTAGCTTTCACTAGTGGGCGCCATCACGACTCCCGAAGGTAGAAAATCCGGGTCGTGACAATTAGTCAATGATATCAGATAGAAGAAATGCTTGCTTAGGTCCAATATACAATTACTGAGACTAGTATTGAGTTTTTGCTCAAAAAGGTTTTACAAGAAACAATATTGAGATGATGCTATGTAGTTGGTGAGAGTAGGGGGTGTACAAAGAAAACTTATAAACCGTACTAAATTGATAATCATCGTCAAATCGGGAAAAAAAATCCCCGATTGTGGTTTGGTTTGATATTGAAAAAAAAAATCCGACCATAATTGGTTTGGTTTGGTTTGGTTTTAACTAAGAAAGTCAAGCAGAAACCAAACCAACATGATAGTACATTATCCAATTTTGAAAAATATTTTATACATATAAATAATTTTTGTAATGTAATTTATTAATATTTCTTAAACTTTTTCACAGTTTTATCTTTTAACATATTATTTCTAGTTTGGACTTAACATTCTTGAATGATAAATAAATTTTATTGCCCATAAATATAGTAACTCAAACAAAGTTCAAATCAATACTAATTCTAACAAAAAAAATTCAATGCAACCCCAGGAGTGGTGATAGTGTTAGATATCTATTTTATAGTTTTACATTTGTTTATAATGAAAATGCATAAGTTAGTTTATCCTTTTTTTTAGTGCTTAGTTTTGTAATTAATAGTACTTATTAGCTATACTTATTTTAGCATGACCAATATAGTATTTTTAATTTATGTTAATTTTTATTATGGCTTATTAATGAGCAATATTAATTTATGCAATTTTATTATCTTTCTTATTGAATATTTTAGTATAATGCTATGACTTATCTCATATTATTATGTTATTTTCTTGAAAAATACATTATATAGTTGTATCTTACTATGACTAAAGAAATATTTGGAGCACAAGTTAAATATTTTGTGCTATGAAGATTTTACCGAGAAAAGAAACCCTAAAACCCAAAAAAAATCAATAACCTAGATTGAAAAACCCAACTTTGTTGGTTTGGTTTATAGATTTAAAAACCCGACATAATTAATTTAGTTTGGTAATTAAAAAATCCGAAACAATCCAACCTATACACACCCTACTTTTAGCATATACACCAAAGTGCGAGACAAGCAAGCCGCACAACCAAGCGTTATTTGAGTTCTAAGACGTAAGGGCTCCTCAAATGAGCATTTAACAACACCAATCTGAGTATTTGGATGCTGATCACCAATCTATCCCAAGCTCTACCTTTTTCCGATTTCGGGACCAACTGTACTAACCAACAGCCGACTGTAAATTTTTCAAACAAGTTAGGATCGACTATCAATTCTCACTGACCATGTGGCTCATATAAATATCTAAGAGGACCAAAAGATTCCTTAAAACAAAACATAGAAATTCTAGACATAAGTGCAATCTTAATTAGTTAGCAAAGTTAATGATGTCTTCCAGTATCAAATACTATACATGTTACCAAGTCTAAATAATACCTACACTCTTGCACCAAATGTATTATACCATGGTTGCTGCCTCCACTAAAATATTCTCTAGTTTTAGCAGAGTGAAAGAATTAGAAGGTATGAGACTTAGCTCATAACTCTTTCCTAATTATTTACTCTGCTAGGAGAACCCAAAAAAATTAGGGAGAAGCACCTCTTTGGTGTTCCTCAGCTTAAACAAAGAAAAATGATAGTCAAGCCAAATTACAAAAAAAACAAAACAAAAAACAAAACTAAAATAAACAAAAAAATGCAGTCCGGTGCACTAAGCTCCCGCTATACGCGGGATCCGAAAAAGGGCCAGACCATAAGAGCATATTGTACGCAGCCTTACCCTGCATTTCTGCAAGAGGCTGTTTCCACCGCTCAAAACCGTGACCTACTGGTTACATAGAGGCACTTTTATCAGTTACGCCAAGGCTCAGAAAAAGAAACGAAACGAAACTACAAATATAACACTTGTTAAAAACCAGCGACCTCCGCCTCGGAAGGCGGCGGCGACACTGCGGTATCCTCATTCGCAGCACTTTCTCTCACATGCCTGTTCCGATCGCTGCCGTTAGCCTCACGGTTCTATGTTCTCTTCCTCTTCTTGTCTCCGTCCATGATTGGGATATCTTTTTATTGTTCTTTCCTGCTCTTTTCCTACGTTCATTTACACTAGTTTTACCGCCGACCTCCATGGAATTGTAGTTGGAAGAATCGTTATTGGGATTTGAGGTATTCAAATCAGATTTCAAATCTAATGCTGGGGATTTTTAATTACATTTTTGATGTTTTGAAGAAGCGTAGGAGGAGCAAAGCTTGTGGAGTGGAAATGATATGAGATTGAAATTGGAGACGAGCTCTTTCTTGTTCGATGATTCAGAAGAGCTATTTGGGTTATTTCTTTGAGTAGCCACAACAATCTTTTCTCTTTTCCGCTTTCACCATGAACAATGGCGAGATGTAAAAAGAACAAGAGGGGAGAAGAGATCTGGGTTTTTTCTTTTTTTTTTTTATTCCCTCCGTCCAAAAAACCCCTCACCTTAATATTGACTCGAACTCACAAAATATTATTAATTTTAATCTATATATATAACGACCGAAAAAAATAATAATGAATCAGACTTGTTATTATTTATGGGTTCCCCACCAATATAAATAAGACTATGTATGTAGTAATCTTAAGGGTGGGGATAACATTCTTGCCAAATGATATTTATACGGAGGAAATGTTAGTTGTGTCCTTGTGATATATCAATATTCGTTCATCCTCACTCAAAAGTCGAATGCGTTATAGATTTTTAGCTTTTTTTAAAAATTAAATTCTTGGTCCTCTTTGCTTCAAACCATTCCATCAAGTAGGAATAAATACTTATCACCATATATAGAAATAAGAAATTCTTATCTAGAGCAACAGAGAAGTAAAAGATTACAAACATTAGATTCAAGTTTGAATTCAAATTGAATCTCTACTAACATCGCAAAATAAACTTTAACCTCATGTTTATTTGAACTCGTACTAAGTTAGAACTCGATCTTTACATAAGCAATATAAAGAATTAAGCTTTGAGGTCAATCAAATTAAATGACACATATCATATTTACTGATTTATGTAATATAATTCCTCAAAAATTATACTAAAACATGCATGCAACCGATATTATCTTAAGTAAGTCATTTAAAGTTTGATTTACACATGTAATAACAAACTGTTTAGCTTCGTTTATACTATTGGTCTTGTCGTTTCTACTTGAGATATGAAGTACTATAATCTTTATATTAAACGTATAACTGACAATTTAGAAAAGACAACTGAAGCCGTTGTATTTATTTTTGATAAAGAAAACAATTAAAAATTTTAGCCTTCACTAGTTAATGCATAAATTGCCATTTTATGCAACAAATAAAAATGATTCCTATCATTAATACTTTTTCATCCACCACAATGTACAAACTAGAATATATAACTAATACCTGATAAGTTTTCAAGTCATTTAAAAGTTAAATGGCAAGTACCATGGTATAACAAATTAAATATTATATAGTAAAAATTCATTACACTGTCACTTTATATAACTTAAATCTTATAATTGATAGTTAATTTAATTTTTTTTTTTTTTACCAGCCAAAATAGTGTCCTTGTAGTCATGGGGTACACAAGTATGGCAAAAAATTTCATTGGCCCAAACGGAAAACTTCGAAACATAGCCCAAGCGCAAAATAGTCAAAAGGGACATATATTACCAAACATAATGTTCCTGAAAAAGATAAAACACCAAACATAGCGTTCTTAAGAGAGAAAAAATACCAAAAATAGCCTTACACAAGGGTTTCGTTTCACCCCTCAACTCATAAACAGCCTCACCTTCTCTTCCCCTCATTCCTTCTCCTAGCATAGAGAGGAAAAACTCTTTCCTTTTCTCTCTCTAAACACGCTCATCCCTTTATATATATAAAAGATAGAGATATAAGTGTAAGACATATTAATATGGAATAATATAGAGTTTTGGGTATTCTTGTTTTTGGGTGGAGGATTTAAGATTTTTATTTGAAAAGAGTGTTCGAATTGATCGGACGGTGGAGAATTAATTGAGGTATGCAGGCTGATCAGACGGTGATAAGTTAGAGACCAGGTGGTGGTGGCGGTGGCGGTAACAGAAGCAGAGTGCTTATGGGCCATTCATCTACTAATTCTGATCTCCCCTTGCTTCGTCCACATGGAAGCGGTTCTTCATCTCTTCCTTCTTTCAAGGTTCAATCTCTTTACAGATCTGTTTATTTTGTTTGAATCTGATAGTATTGTTTTGCGTAGCTTGTGTTTGGATATGTCTTTATTGAGTGTTTTCAGCTCCTTTTGTTTTCTTGGTGGCTTGCTTTTTGGTGTTTTTTTTTCTGGTTAATCTTGATATTTTTGAATCAGATATTGTTTCCTGTAGCTTGTGTTTGGGTATGGCTTTTTTAATTGTGTGTTTTCTGCTCTTTTTTCTTTTTCTTGGATGGCTCGTTTTTTGTGTTGTTTGTTGCTTTTTTGGTTAGTTTTGTTTTTTTAATCTGATATTGTTTTCGTGTAGCTTGTGTTAAGTCTTATGTAGCGATATAAGGTCGAACCCTGCCACATAACAAAAGGCTGGTATTAAGTGAAGAAAGGTAAAGGGACGGGTTAATTATCCATCGAGTTTAGAATTGATCCCCATTAGTTAACTTTTTCTAGCTGGTGATACTGATTTATTTGTTCGAGTCGTCCATTTGTTGTTTTATGGGTCGTATGTTTGGAGACTGAGTACTACTCCACTCTAAGTGAGCTTATCGTGATTTAATTAGCCAATGGTTCATATTGGTACACATAGACTCATTTGGCCTGTTGTTGATATTGATGATTTTGTAAATCTGTTTTCCAGATGGATACGCAAAACCCAGAAAGTGGACATGTAATTGATGTACGTTGTGACATGGCAACTCAAGAAAAAATGATTAAAATCTGTGGCTCAGCACCATGTGGATTCTCAGATGCTAACACCATGTCTAAGGATGCACAGGAGAGATCAGCATCCATGAGGAAACTTTGTATTGCGGTTGTCCTCTGCATCATTTTTATGGCTGTCGAGGTTGTTGGTGGTATTAAAGCCAACAGTCTTGCAATTTTGACAGATGCCGCTCATCTATTGTCGGATGTTGCAGCTTTTGCAATATCCTTGTTTTCACTATGGGCAGCAGGATGGGAAGCTAATTCACGCCAGTCCTATGGGTTTTTCAGAATTGAGATACTCGGGGCGTTAGTTTCTATCCAAATGATATGGCTTCTAGCTGGGATCCTTGTTTATGAAGCCATTGCTCGACTTATACATGATACAGGTGAAGTGCAAGGCTTCCTCATGTTTGTGGTGTCTGCATTTGGATTGGTAGTGAACCTCATCATGGCACTCTTGTTAGGTCATGATCATGGCCATGGCCACAACCATGGTTATGACCATGGCCATGACCATGGCCATGAACATGGACATAATCACGAAGAACATGCTCATAGCCATTCTGATCATGAGCACGGCCATGGTGAGCATACGCATATACATGAAATTAGTGTTAGCCGACACCATCACCATAATGAGGGACCTTCGAGCCGAGATCAACACTCCCATGCGCATGATGCAGATCACACAGAGCCTCTACTTAAGAATTCTTGTGAGGGTGAAGGTGTATCAGAAGTTGAAAAGAAAAAGAAGCAGCGGAACATAAATGTTCAAGGGGCTTATCTTCATGTACTAGGAGATTCTATTCAGAGCATAGGGGTCATGATTGGGGGAGCTATTATATGGTATAAACCAGAGTGGAAAATCATTGATCTAATTTGCACTCTCATTTTCTCTGTAATTGTTCTTGGGACAACCATTAGGATGCTTCGGAGTATTCTTGAAGTATTAATGGAGAGCACACCCAGAGAAATTGATGCAACAAGGCTCGAGAAGGGGCTCTGCGAGATGGAGGACGTTGTTGCAATCCATGAATTGCACATATGGGCGATTACAGTTGGCAAAGTGCTCTTGGCTTGCCATGTCAAGATTAAGCCTGATGCTGATGCTGACACAGTGTTGGATAAGGTGATTGATTATATTATGAGGGAATATAACATTAGCCATGTAACCATTCAAATAGAAAGAGAGTAGTGGCATGGGGAAGTTTATTTTGGCTGTTGTACTGGCTTTTTTATTCTTTCGAATAGTAGTTTAAAAGGAAAACTTGATCTGGTGCGGTTCCAGTATCTGTTTCATTTTGGTAAATCATGGTTTGAATTTTATGGGAATAACAAGGTATTTAGCTCTATTGGAATCTGATTGAGTCATGTGTGGCAACTCTAGCGGATGGTTTTGATCTAGTTGATTGTAATGAGGAAAGTATAGTTCTTTCCTCATGGCTAGTTATTAACAAGTGTTATATTTGTAGTTTCATTTCGTTTCGTTTTCTGAGCCTTGGCGTAACTGGTAAAGGTGCCTCCATATAACCAGGAGGTCACGGTTTTGAGCCGTGGAAACAGCCTCTTGCAGAAATACAGGGTAAGGCTGCGTGCTCTTATGGTCTGGCCTTTTTTCGGATTTCGCGTATAGCGGGAGCTTAGTGCACTGGACTGCGTTTTTTTGTTTATTTTAGTTTTTTTTTGTTTTTTTGTCATTTGGCTTGACTGTCATTTTTCTTTGTTTAAGCTGAGGAACACCAAAGAGGTGCTTCTCCCTAAATTTTTTTGGGTTCTCCTAGCAGAGTGAAGTAATTAGGAAAGAGTTATGAGCTAGGTCTCATACCTCCTAATTCTTTCACTCTGCTAAAACTAGAGAATATTTTAGTGGAGGCTGCAACCATGGTATAATGCGTTTGGTACATGAGTGTAGATATTATTTAGACTTAGTAATATGTATAGTATTTGATACGGGAAGACATCATTAACTTTGCTAACTAATTCAGATTGCACTTATGTCTAGAATTTCTATGTTTTGTTTTAAGGGGTCTTTTGGTCCTCGTAGATATTTATATGAGCCACATGGTCAGTGAGAATTGATAATCGATCCTAACTTGTTCGAAATACAGTTAGCTGTTGGTTGTCACAGTTGGTCCCGAATTCGGAAAAAGGTAGAGCTTGGGATAGATTGGTGATCAGCATCCAAATACTCAGATTGGTGTTGTTAAATGCTCATTTGAGGAGCCCTTACGTCTTAGAACTCAAATAACGTTTGGTTGTGCGGCTTGCTTGTCTTGCACTTTGGTGTATATGCTAAAAGTAGGGTGTGTATAGGTTGGATTGTTTCGGATTTTTTAATTACCAAACTAAATTAATTATGTTGTGTTTTTAAATCTATAAACCAAACCAACAAAGATAATAAGTACTATTAATTAGATAACTAAGCACTAAAAAAAAGGATAAACTAACTTATGCATTTTCATTATAAACAAATGTAAAACTAAAAAATAGATATCCAACACTATCACCACTCCTAGTGTTGAATTGAATTTATTTTTTTGTTAGAATTAGTATTGATTTGAACTTTGTTTGAGTTACTATATTTATGGGCAACAAAATTTATTCATCATTCAAGAATGTTAAGTCCAAATTAGAAATAATACGTTAAAAGATAAAATTATGAAGATGTTTAAGAAATATTTATAAATTACATTACAAAAATTATTTATATGTATAAAATATTTTTCAAAATTGAATAATGTACTATCATGTTGGTTTAGTTTCTGTTTGACTTTTTTAGTTAAAACCAAACCAAACCAATTATGGTCGGATTTTTTTTTCAATATCAAACCAAATCACAATCAGGGATTTTTTTTTCCTGATTTGACGATGATTATCGATTTAGTACGGTTTATCAGTTTTCTTTGTACACCCCTTACTCTCACCAACTACATAGCATCATCTCAATATTGTTTCTTGTAAAACCTTTTTGAGCAAAAACTCAATACTAGTCTCAGTAATTGTATATTGGACCTAAGCAAGCATTTCTTCTATCTGATATCATTGACTAATTGTCACGACCCGTATTTTCTACCTTCGGGAGTCGTGATGGCTCCCACTAGTGAAAGCTAGGCAAGCCAATCAACCGAATTATTTGTCTTGTTTTCATTTTTAAATTCATTACAACTTAAAACCAACAACTAATAAACAGTATAACTTAACGGGCGGAATAATAAAATTTCAGACTTTAAAATACCGCTAATAAAATCTCCTTAACGAAACTACCCAAGATTTGGTGTCACAGCTTCACAGACTGTCTAAGAGTACTACAAATAAGGGTCTGAAAGAAATAACAAAGTACTGTCTCTGGGCCTACATAAAAGAAACATGTAGAATAGATAGCGAGAGACACCAAGGCCTGCGGACGCCTGCAGGACTACCTCGGGTCGCCTGATAAGCAAGAAGCTGGAAGCTCCCTACGGTTCGAAATCTGCAGTGCTGGGATCTTCTCAAAAGAGTGCAAAGTGTAGTATCAGCACAACCGACCCCATGTGCTGGTAAGTGCCTGGCCTAACCCCGACGAGGTAGTGACGAGGCTAGGACCAGATTTCAGATAGACCTGTACAGTTTTATATATATATATATATATATATATATATATATATATATATCTACACATCTACAGCGAAAAGATAGAAATAATTAAACAATTAAGGCTGGGTAAGGGAAACATGCTTCGGGATAACAGATAAAAACAAACAGATCATCGACGAGTATTAAAGAAACTGCAAATTAAATTCTAATACAAATAAAGGGAAATACAAGCAACTTTCACTTTTAGTTTCATCTTGTTGCAGGCGTGCAACCCGATCCCATTTCATTATATCTTGTGTAGGCGTACCACCCGCTCCCATTTTATTATATCTCGTGGTAGGCGTACCACCCGTTCCCATTTCATTATATCTTGTGGCAGGCGTGCCACCCGCTCCCATTTCATTATATCTTGTGGTAGGCGTACCACCCGTTCCCATTTCATTATATCATTACAACAATCACAAGAAGTCAGGGTAAGGGAACAAAGCAACACAATAACTTCCCAGCGAGGGAACAAATAACATCAAAACAATCATCCCGGCAAGGGAGAATCAGCTATAACCAAACCAAACTCAACTCTTATTCAACTCAATCAATGCTAGCACTCAATTATAGTTAAAGTTCTACAACTGAAACAATTCTATTTACAATTAACCTCCCAACCCAATTATCATTTTATTAAGTCTAGACACGACCTTACTAATGTGACTCTGGACCTCTTAACTTCTAACAAATCCTTAAGACACTACCCACGATTATGAAAATGAACTCCTTTAACTTCTAACAATTCTTATTCAACTAGACTATTTAACATTCGACTTAATACCGAATAGAAGAAGACTTAAACGGTAACCAAAAGGAACAACAAAAATGAACCCATGTGGTAGGCGTACCACCCGCCCTCATTTCACAATATCTTGTGGCGGGCGTGCCACCCGCTCCCACTTATATCATAACATTATCAAGAATAATATTCAGCAATTGAAACAATAATCACACAACAACTATCCATATACGACCCACGGTCATGCTTGACACCAATGTATAGATACTCGTCACCATGCCTATACGTCGTTCTCAACAAGAAGAAATTAACAATTAGAACACAACGTCTAATCCCTCAAGCTAAAGTTAGAACGAGCATTTACCTCGCTTTGCAACCAAATTTAAGATTTCAACAAACCTTCGCCTTGATACTTTGTGTCCAAAGGCTTCAAATCTAGTCACAAATAATTTAATATACTCAATACAAATAGTAGAAACTAATTCCATATGAAAATACTAATTTTTCCAATAAAATCTGAAATTTGGACTTAAATTCGCCCGTGGGGCCCACATCTCGAAACCCGACAAAAGTTACAAAATCTGAATACCCATTCCGATGCGAGTTCAACCATACCAAAATTATCGAATTCCGACATCAACTCGAACCTCAAATCTTCAATCTAAACTTACGAATTTTCACAAATTTTTTCAACTTAAATCACCAATTAAATACTAAAAATAGCAATAGATTTGGGTAATTTGAACAAAATTGAGTTAAGAACATTTACCCCGATATTTTCCTTGAAAATCTCCCAAAAATCGCCTCAAAAATCGCTTCAATCCGAGCTCCAAAGCTCCAAATATGTTAAAATGGCCAAAACCCCCATTTTAAGAATCTGTCCAAGCAAGTCAAAATTAACATTTGAGACTTATAAATCGTATTTGACACCTGCGATTTGCCTCAGCACCAGAAAAATAGCAATTATTTTGCTAAAACGGAAATAAGCATAACTTTCTTATACGATGTCCGAATGATGAATGGTTTATATTTCTGGAAACTAGATTCGAAGGACTACAACTTTTATTTTTTGATCATCTCCAAATTTCTTACAAATTACGAGATATAAGCTTCCAAAGTTGGTCCTGTGCAGTAGAAATTTCTGCCATGCACACTGCCTGGAAAACAACAGTAGTACCAGCCAATTTTAATCTATCGTAACGTTCTGTATTTATGTCCAAATGATGAATGATTTATCATTATGGAAACTAAATTCAAAGGGCTACAACTTTCATCTTTTGAGAGTTTCCAAATTCCTTATAGATTGTGAGATATAAGCTCCCAAAATCAGTTCCGTGCAGCAGAATTTCTGCAATGCACCAGCAGTAAACAAATGGATAGAAACGGTCCGAAACTACTCCGAAATGCACCCGAGTCATCCGGAACCCCGTCCAGATATACCAACAAGTCCTAAAACATATTACGGACTTAGTCGTGGCCTTAAATCACATCCAAAAATGCTAAAAACACGAATCATACCCCAATTCAAGCCTAATGAAACTAATAAATTCCAACTTCTATATTCGATGCCGAAACCTATCAAATCGAGTCCGATTGACCTCAAATTTTGCACACAAGTCATAAATGACATAACGGGCCTATGAAGATTTTCAGAACTTGATTCCGACCCCGATATCAAAAAGTCAACTCCTCGGTCAAACTTTCCAAAAATCTTCTATTTTTTCAACATTCGCCAAAATGCGTTGAATTGTCCTACAGACTTCCAATTTCAAATCCAGACATACGCCTAAGTCCAAAATCACCATACGAAGCTATAGAAACTCTCGGAATTCCATTCCGACCCTCGGATAAAAATCTCGCCTATCAACCGGAAATCGCCAAAATACTAACTCCATTAATTCAAGCCTAATTCTACACGGGACCTCCAAAACCAATTCCAATCACACTCCTAAGTCATAAATCACCTCCCGAAGCTAACCAAACCATCGGAACTCACATCCGTGCCCTCTAACGCATAAGTCAACATCCGGTTGACTTTTTCAACTTAAACCTTCTTAAAAGAGATTTAGTGTCTCATTTCTTACCAAATCCACTCCGAACGCAAACTTCTCAACTCGATCACATGAAACACGGATAACGAAGCATAATAAGGTAGAAATAGGGAAAACGAAGAGGTAACTCGTGAGACGACTAGCTGGGTCGTCACATCTCATTTTTCAGAAGGGATAGAAAACTAAGTTTAACACTTTTTTCTAATGAATATCATTAGCAAGCAGTCTACTGTTAAAAACAGTAGAAAAGAAGAATATGAATTACCTCAACAATTAGATCTTCTTAATAAATGGATAATTCCTAGAATTCAGCCTAAGGTTATATACCAATTAGGAACTTTTGAAAAATTAGGTTTAACACAAGTAGTTGAAACTACTGAAGAAACTATCACTATAGATAGTGATCACGCTACGTTCAGATTATTATCTGAAAATGATTTAGCCCCTTATAGAGAATCTCATAGATTTTTTTTACATAATGGGTTAATTCAAGTTGCTTTTAAGCCACTTACTTTAAGAGGCTTACCTGAAAGCTTTATAGCAGCTCTCAGAGATGGTAGAAACTAAAACTGGAAGAAATCCTTAATAGGGACGGTACAAACCAATTTGGCTTATGGCCCTGTATATTTTAATGCATATCCTAATTTGCAGATTTTTTTGAGTGATGAAAATTCTTTAAATGCTTTAATATTGAGCATTAAATTGCATGGTTATGATTATTTGCCTGGTACTGAAATTATATGTATTTGTTATAGGATCTATTTATATACTTTGCATCCTATGTGTAAAATTATGGATTTTTTAAAAATGAAACGATTCTTATAGAAACTAATTTTAAATGGGATGAAATTGATTTCCCAAGAGAACGGGTCATAGAGGAAGCAATAGCTCCTCGAAGTAATATTAACAGTGAAATTACAGAAGTTGAACAGACTTCTGATGGAACTGTTAATTATAAAGTAGATTTTCGTTCAAGAGCTTCTACTTCACAAATTAGTGAACATAATAGAAAAGAAGTTATAAAAATTAGTACTGATAATATTGCTAGTGCTATACTGGATCCAGATCCAACCGCATCAGAAATCGATTTTTCCAATGGTTTAGATGGACAGTAACCAAATAGATTTTAGCCCGGGTTCACCGGCAAGAAAATTAATACAAGCAGAATTTAAAAAACCCAGATGAGAACTTTTTAGAAAATGGTTTTTTGACAATTTTGATGAAAAACTAATAAAGTTTTTTCAAAATGATTTTTATACTAATATTAGTAAACATAACAAACTTATAGCTTTTGTGCCTTGGTTTATGTCTAAATATGTTGATGGTTATATTTCCATGTTAGAACGAGATTATAAACTTAGTAATGGTGAAATTACTAAAGTCTATATTTCCTCCTCAAACATCTTTTCAAATGGGGGAAAAAGACAAAGTAATTTATTATACTGCTTTTTCTAAATTATTTGATAATAATACTGGTACTATTACTGCCAGAAATTTGAATACTATGTTGACTCAGAATAATTATACTAATATTTATGTAAGTATTCTGGGTGAACAAATTGCTTCTATCAGTAAAAGATTGAAAATTTTAAGATTAGTCCTTTAGAATTAGAGGGATTATCTGGTGATGAGAGAAAAGAAAAACTCTCTGATGAGATTAATAAAATCTCTGAAAAGTATGGCCAAAAGCCTTTTTTAAGGAAATTTTATTATCATAGGCCTACGCCACAGGATCTTCTCATAGAAGAACCTCCTATTTATGCAAATAGTTATAGTGGTATGGAAATCTATGAATGGAACATAGATGGCTTCACTGATAGCCAAATTTATACTCACATTCATAGAATGTTGATGTACAGTACTATTTGCAAGGTTAATCAGAATTCTAAAAAAACCATTGCCGATATGATAGTAGCTGGTTTTATTGGCCAATTGAAAGGCTGGTGGGACAATTATTTGACCAATGAACAGCGAGCAGAAATTATGGGAGCTGTTAAGATAAAAAATGGTCAAAATGTTCAGAATGCAGTTTATACGTTAGTTCTGAATATTATAGAACACTTTTCAAGTAGATGGTCAGATAATAGTGAGACCATTAGAATTATGCTTCAAAATCTTAGGTGTCATACACTTACAGAATTTAGGTGGTATAAAGATGTACTTCTGTCTAGAGTTATGGAATTACTAGAGTGTAATAGTACCCACTGGAAATCTAAGTTTATAGATGGACTTCCTACTTTATTTGCAGAAAGAGGTAGGAAGAATCTTAGAGGAACTGCTATGAGTATAGACTATAATAGGTATACTTATGGTAAATTGATTAGTGTATGCACACAGGAAGGTTTAGCTCTGTGTAATGAGATTAAGCTAAACCAAGAGATTAAGAAATATCGTCTTACTGAAAGACAGCAATTAGGAGAATTCTATGAGCAATTTGCCATAGACATTCCTAAAATTAGGAAACCTCATAAGAAAAGGAAGGACCAAAAAGAGCCTTATAGGTATAAGAGAAAGAAAAGAGTCAATCCTGAGAAAAGAAGGGAAAAGACTGAGAAAAGGAGAAGGACTTATAAGAAGAAAAAGGATTTTATTACATCCACTAAGCCCAATGCTTGTTATAAGTGTGGAAAAATAGGGCATTATGCTAAAGATTGTAAGGTTAAGGATAAGATTAAGAACCTTGACCTAGATGATAATATTAAGGATTCGTTATAGGAAATCCTATTAAATTCATCTCCAGAGTCTAGTGACACAGAATCTTCCATGGATGAAGATTTGAAGGTGTTACAAGATGAAGAATACTATTCTTCATCAGAAACAGACTGTGAACCTTGTAAGCAAGGTCAGTGCTGTGCTAACGACATAGAAGATGAATTTTATAATATTTATTCGCAGTTTAAGGACTTAGATATCAATGTCCTTACCAATGATAATTTGGTAGAACTGCTTAGAATTATTAAGGATCCTGAGTTAAGATCTCAGATTATAGACAAAATAGATCCTATTTAGGATGATAGTATTAAAAGTTTCAAATCAGAGGAACTTCCTTCTCAAAAGGCCCTTATACTATGGCAGATGTGAAAAGGATTTTAAGAGAAAAATCCCAGGCAATAGATAGACCAACTACGGTCCAAGATTTGAGAAATGAGATTAATAATCTCAAAAATGAAGTTGCTAATCTAAAGGCTTCTAATATAGCCTTAGATAAGAGAATTGTTAAGTTAAAAAATCCTCCAAGCACTACAAATTTAAAATTCAGTACTGATATTACTGAATTGGACACTAATCCTAGTACTTCTAATACTAAGGAAGGTGATTTTCTGGGAACTGTAAAATTTACAGGATAACGAATTTTTGCAAAAATTACAGTTCTTTTCTACACAAAAGTTTTTAATAAAAGTAACTCTTTTGATTGATTATAATTTCAAAAAAGAATTTGTTGCTTTATTTGATAGTGGTGCAGATCTGAATTGTATAAAAGAAGGAATAATACCTTCTCGATATTTTCATAAAACCACTCACAGATTAAAAAATGCGAGTGGACAACATATGGGTATTACTTATAAATTACCTGAAGCCTTTATTTGTAAAAATAATATTTGTATTCCGGAAAGCTTTATTTTAGTAAAAGATATTCATCAAGATATAATATTAGGTGTACCATTTATTCATAAAATAATGCCTTTTGTTCATTGGGATGCTACTAGCATTACAGGACATTACCAAGGAAAGATATTACTTTTGAGTTTATAACTCAACCAATTCAAAGATTTTTAAATGAAATTATTTCTAATAATATTACTGCAAAAAATAAGCAAATTGATTTTCTGAAAAATGAAATTTGCAGTCTTACTATTGAGCAAGATTTGAAAGCTCCTAAATTAATAGAAAAAATTGATTCAATAAGGAATCAGTTTTCTCTACAAATATGTGGGGATCATCCAAATCAATTTTGGAATAGAAAACGTCATATAGTAAGTCTTCCTTATGAAGAAGGCTTTTCAGAGGATAATATTCCTACTAAAGCGAGGCCATGCCAAATGAATTCTGAATATTTGGAATTGTGCAAGAAAGAAATTGATTCTCTTATAGAGAAAGGTTTAATAAAACCTTCAAAGTCCAAATGGTCTTGTACTGCTTTTTATGTTAATAAACATGCAGAACAGGAACGTGGTGTTCCTAGACTTGTTATAAATTATAAGCCCCTTAATAAGGCGCTGAAATGGATAAGATATCCAATTGCTAATAAAAAGATTTATTGGATAGACTTCATGATGCGATTATATTCTCAAAATTTGATTTAAAATCAGGTTATTGGCAGATTCAAATTGATGAAGCTGATAGATATAAAACTGCTTTTAATGTTCTAATGGGACAATGTGAGTGGAATGTTATGCCTTTTGGATTGAAAAATGCTCCTGAATTTCAGAAGATTATGGATGATATATTTATTTCTTATACCAATTTTATAATTGTTTATATAGATGATATTCTTGTATTTTCAGAAAATGTTGAAAGTCATTTTAGACACTTAGAAATATTTAAAAAAATTATTATACAAAATGGTTTAGTTATTTCAAAACCAAAAATGAATCTTTTCCAAGCTAATATTAGATTTTTAGGTCATAATATTGAAAAGGGGAAAATAATTCCTATTAATCGTAGTATTGAATTTGCTTCTAAATTCCCTGATATTATTACTGATAAAACCCAATTGCAAAGATTTTTGGGTAGTCTTAATTATATCTCTCTTTTTATAAAGGATTTAGCCAAGGATACTGCTATTCTTTATGATAGACTAAAAAAGAGTCCAAAATCATGGACTGATAGTCATACTGAAGCTGTATAGCTCATAAAAAAGAAGGTTTATAACCTTCCATGCTTAACCCTTGCAAATCCTAATTGAGATAAAGTGGTTGAAACAGATGCCTCTGATATAGGTTTTGGAGGTATTCTTTAACAGATACGTCCTAATAAACAGGAATATCTGGTACAATTTTATTCTGGAAAATGGAATAATTCTCAGAAAAACTATGCAACGGTAGCTAAAGAAATCTTAGCTATTGTTAAATGTATTTTAAAATTTCAGACTGATTTATATAATCAAAAATTTGTTATCAAAACAGATTGTAGTGCTGCTAAGTTTATTTTTAATAAAGATTTTAAATATGATGTCTCTAAACAAATGTTTGCAAGGTGGCAAGCTTTGTTAGCACCTTTTGATTTTGAAATCCTATACAAAAAGGGTAGTGATAATAATCTCCCTGATTTTCTTACTAGAGAATACTTGCATAATTCTTATTTTATATTTACAGATGAGACCTCAATATGTACCCCCTCGAGGTAGGGGAAGAGGCACAGGAAGGGGTAGAGGTAATATCCTTGCCCAGATAGGAAACCAAAAATTGATTTCTGCTAATATTGCAGAAAGCTCAAGTTCGGGTTCGGATGTTAATAATCACCCTCTGTATCAAGAATTCATGGAATTTATAAAGTCCAAACAATGGAATGATGGTAATAGCCCACCTTCATATTCTACAGCCTTAAGGGAAGAAGACAATGAAGGTAATGAAGTTTATAGTCAAAATACCCATAAAGAATTAATAATTCTCTTTGAAAGATCAGACCTACGATGGAAGGATAATCCTTGGCAAATAATGTCAAGATATTTTGATACAGCATCATATGCTACTACTTCATACAAATACAGAATGAATTATGAACTGCTTCTGAAATTAACATAAACAGTTGAATTTCAATATTTTTATCCGTCAACAACTAGAAAAGTTTATAACTTTTCTAAGATTATAATCAAGCGTATAATTCCTGCTGATGAATGGGGAATTAGTACTTTGAAGGAAAAGGATTATATCCATTCAGAACAAAAAATTTCTGTTAAGTATAACTACTGGGATTATATCCACAGTTTTTATAATACTTTTTATTATGAAAATCCTAATAGGAAACATTCTTGGTTTATTAAACTCTGCGATAATATGTTTAACCAAGATTTGCCAAATTGGTTTTGTGAATGGTGGACTATATTCGGACCATCCATTGATATTTTACCAGAAAATTATAAGAATTTATATACTCAATGGGTAGAAGTATCACCCAGACTAATTAGTTTACAAAGAGATAATATTTTCTTTGAAGGAATGGCTTTAATGCACTTCTTATAGAGTTCTCTATTCCCTGGATTATGAAATGGGATGTGGAAATCGGTTATACTGATAAAGGATTTCCATGCCTTAATAGAATCTTTTATACAAAGTTTTAGAGCAGAATGCTCAGTATTAATAGAGAAACAGGTCAACTTTATGGACAACAGACCCTTGATAATATTGACAAGGCCCTCAAGAAATATAATTCTCAAAATTCTGGCAAGAATATTGCTGAAGAGGAAATTAGTCCTCTAATTCACATCAGTAGAAAGATACAGATGAAGAAAGGAGCTGTATCTAAAGATGAACTTATGGCTGCATATTTAGCAAAAGTCAGAAAAGACTTTGCTAAACAATTTGATACAAAAATGCCAGATAATATGTCAATGACATCAGTAAGCAAAAATACTGATGAAGATATTGTGGAAAATGAATCCCAAGAAGATAATACGGAACAAGTTAATATTGAAGATTTGAAAGAATTCTTGAAGAAGATGAAAGAAACAGCGGGAGAATCTTCCTCTTCGAAGAACTGACAAAGACAATGAGATAAGTATGAATAATTGAAGGCCCCACTCAGATATTATTGGGGTAATAGGGACAAAAAGTTTTAATAAAGCAAATGGCCCCGCCAAATAAAGATGTCGGCTAAAGAATTTACTTTTATAAAGTATATTGTCGTTTTATATTTTTGCTTTTTATCTTGTCGGCCACACTTGTAATTATTTTGTCGGCCATTTTACTGTTTTCTTTTTGACTTTTTTGTAATCGATCCATTATATAAGGATCGTTTAGGTTTTAGTTGAGCAAGCTTTTCTTTCTAAGTTTTCTCTCTCTAGCTCTCCCTCTCCATTGTACAATTACTTTGTAAAGTTTTATATTAATAAACAAACCACTTGGTTATAATCCCGGCGGTCTCAGGTATATTTTATTTTCTGTTTTAAATTTTTATTTCTTGTTGGAAGATTTAGCCTAAATGATAGGCTAAATATATGTGTTAAACTTAGGATTCTTGAACTGTTCTTGAAGCATGCTCTAATATTAATTTGATTACTGTTTCTGTTCCGATGTTGCTTAGGTTAAAGGTTTAAACCCAGGCAGTTCTAGGTTAGAAAGCAAGCTCTGTTTATGGTAATATAAACAGTGGCCTCCGCAGAACCCGTTTTTAAGCCGTTGAGTGAAGGCGTTGTTAAAAGGGTTAGCAGGTGAGGCCGTGGTTTAGAGTTTGCTAACTGACTTAGAATTTTGACAGGGTTTACACCTTAGTAATCCTTCCCTGTAACTACGTCGAAGCGATCCTGTAGTCTTTTTGGTAGTGATAATAATCTTCCTGATTTCCTTACTAGAGAATATTTGAATTCATAATTCTTATTTTATACATACATACATATATATATATATATATATATATA